>CANJKZ010000212.1:3807500-3983112 GCA_947471745.1 Closterium sp. Naga37s-1
CTCTGCTGATTACACCCCACTTTGGCTATGGGGGTGTGTCAGAATATTATGCTCTAGCCTGTAGTGGGGTGCTCTATAGCGAGTACAACCCTTCTAGGGTTTGCCATTTGTATCCTCATTCTTGCTAGTGCAACCTCCCCTTTTGCCTAAACTTCTCTTGCCTAGCTAGGACTTACCTAGCTATGGCGCCTTCTTCTACTGCTTATCTTCACATGCGCGTCCAAATCAGGCGCGCTCATATAGGGTCACGCCCATATGAGATCGCAAACCCTAAACCTAAATCATAAACCCAAGACCTGCTGAAAATTGAATATTATTTGAAACTGACAAATCCTACAAAAGGTACACAAGCAGAAACGTAACCTCTGGCCAATTAGAGTCAAATTTGAAATGCTCAGTCAAGATCCCGCGTTTGTTTTCTTTTAACTGATGCAACACACGTCACATATCATATTCTCTCGTCGTTTTAGGGTTGACATCCAACTTTGCCTTCACTTAGATCATGTAGGTCCCGTATCTCTTTTAGGAGGTAATTCAGTTAGAACGTTCCTATTAGCCGGAATGGGTTCGTCATCTAATACTTCTAACACATGACGAAGATGCGGAGTTTTTGTTTTGTTTTATAGTAATAAAATAGATCATTCACACATTCGAGCATCATATATGCGCACTCATATAGGTAAATGCGCGGCTTTATATGAGCGCGATCTTACATGACCGCGTCTGATTGGACGTGCAAGGTCAAAAAGGGCTTCGCGCATAAAATCGACCAATCAGGCGCACTCTGTAATTGGTCGCGCGTACTAACATCCGTGCAACTGAGTATATGATCGGGGAATCATATAACTATGCGCGGATTGGTTACAATATGGACCGAAATTGAGCGCAACTGTTTGCCTAGATGACCGTGCTGATTTTTGTTGCGTATCCAAACAGTGACGTCGCCGCCCTCGTGCACGTCTTTCCGGGTACGCCACACTTTCGCGGGAAGAGACACGTTCAACGTAAGCATTTCAGGGCGAAAAACCGGTTTTGGGTAATGTGCCGGATAAAAAAATGCCAGAGAAAACCTCTGGCAAGACCACTCGAGCAATTATCATCGAATTGTCCGACCACGGTAGCAATTCAAAGCCACGTGTGCAACGGCAAATCACCGTTTCCGGGTCTGGAGCAATTCTCTCGCTATCGTATCAACTGCTCGCTCTCTCGCCCTTTCCACTACACAGCTGCTACGTGAATCCCTCCCCCCCTTCCACCCTTGCCCTCCGCTCAAATATCTCATCTGCCATACAATCCCGTAAGCTCCCATTCCCCCAACCAAGCAACCCAACGGATGCAGCCAACTCCACAACCTCACCAAGCCGCTTCCGTCGCCTTCCCAGCCCTCTTCACCAACGGCAGAAGGCGAGAAAGAGCAACGCAGCGCACCGCCATCTCTTCGAGCACGGTCTTTCGGAAACCTCGCTTTTGTTGCAAAAGGAGTCTGTCGAAGGAAGTGTCAACTTGACGGGAACTCCTCGCCAACTTCACCCAACGACCTTGAGTCGATCTTGGCTCAGCCCCCCCCCGTTTCGCTCCGCGCCCGTCAACAACTGCTAGCCAGAATGGTGCAAATTAAGGAATTGTAAGATGCACAACGATTTTCCGAACGCGCTGGTATTGTTCGTTTACCAACGGATCTCTAACTTGTTCCCCTCCCGCGTGTTTCTTGTTTTGCGTCGTCTGCACGGTGCCCCCTCGCCACCGTATTATTGTGGCGATATCGACGGCCATCTGCGCTCGTCGCTCGCCTCTCGTCGCTCGCCGCTCGTCGCTCGCCTCTCGTCGCTTGCCTCTCGTCGCTCGCCTCTCGGCGCTTGCCTCTCGTTGCTCGGTTCTCATCGTCCGTCGCGCGTGGTCCACCATCTTCAGCCGCATCACAATGCCCTTTTCTCTCGACGAGGTGCGCACACGCGCACAAGCACGCGCACGCGCATGCCCATGCGCATCCCCCCCTTCAACTCATGCCCCGCAACGCAACTTGAGGCGGCTGGAAACCCACCCTACCTGTTCTTTCTGACTAGACGCAAGGGGCACACTTACATGCAGTCGCGCATGCAACCTCCCTTCGCTCACGTCTTCCGTCCCTCCCCTCCCTTCTCCCTCACATTCTCTCCGTGCATTATCGCACGAGCCAGTATCACGTGGGGCACACCTATATGCGGTCGCGAATGCAAATGGAGAACACCAAGGGGCGCGAGGGCGTCGAGGTGATCGCCAGCGAGCCGTTCAAAGACGACGTCTTAGGCGAGGGGCATTTCTCGCACGTCGTGCACCACTTTCAGGGCCGCGCGCCCGCGTGGATCCGCGCGCTCGCGCCGCTCAAGGCGCTGCGGCTGGAGGAGAAGAACTGGAACGCGTACCCGCGCAGCCGCATGGAGCTCAGCGTAAGCATGCGAAGGATGGGGAGGGAAGGGGGAAGGGGGAGAAGGGGGACATTTGACGTGTGCGCGCGTGTCGTTGATTCATCTGCGTGCTATTTGCAGTTTCCTCCTCCTACGTCGTGTGCGGGCATGTTCTGATGCATTTTCCTCCTCTGCTGTCTCCTCTCCGCCGCCCGTCACAGTGCCCGTATTTCACCACCTTCAAGATAGTCGTCGACACGTATCACCTCGCCGACCGAGGCGACACGGAGAACGTGAGTGTCCCCTTCAAAATGATGTGTCTCGGCAGGGAAAAGCTAACATGCCTAGGTGGTACTCGAGATGCAGCCAAGCAATGTGACGCAGCGTGGGTGATTTGTTGTGGTTCCTATACACACCAGTTTGACAGCTACCTGCTCTCGCCCTGAATTGGTTTGCAACCACCCTCGTTCATCTCCTCATCCTCTTCTCTTCGTCCTGCAGGCGCTGAATCTGTCAAAGGCTGACGTGGCGCTGCGCAAGGTGGACCACGTGGACATCGCGTCGGCCGACAGGGACATGTGGTCGCGAATCATCGCGCGGAAGCGCACCGACCCCTCCAAGATCGCCCTGCTTAAACTCAACCGCGGCCCGCTCGCCCCCGGATGGCAGGTAAGCATGGAGGGTTATTAGATGGTCCGCTGCTAGCTCGACTGTGGCTGATCGTCGTACCATGCTCTCTGTAACGAAATTGACGATTACTTGGTTTCGAAATTCAATCTGCGTTCCCATCCTTTTTTCATTGCAGAAAACGTGTGAGCCTGTGATGACGTCGTACAAGGTGATACGAGTGGACGCGCCCTACTGGGGGTTCGGCAGGCAGATGGAGCTCGCCGCAATCGCCGTGAGTGCTGCAGCGTTGAGTCGAGTGTTGTCTCGTCGCCGTCGCTGCGTTGATTCATGCGATTGTCGCAATGCTTGCTGCCACCGTAGAAAACGCCGCACCTGTGGCTATTTCTATTCTAACCCCCGTCTCTTCCCCTCCTCTCAATCTCCCTCTCCAATACTCCCCCCTTCTCCTTTCCCGCTTCCCCCTTCCCCCTTTCCCGTTCTCCCCGCGCCTCCCCCTCAGGCGCACCGCGCGCTTTACCTGGAGGCGTACAGGAAGTGCTATGCATGGGCGGACGAGTGGTGCGAGATGACTGTGGCGGACGCACGGCGGATCGAGCAGGAAAACATCGACAGAATGCGAAAGGTGAGGGCGGGTTTTAACATCCGCTTGAAAGATTATTTGCAACTTCGACTATAATCTACTGACATCGTCTAAAGCTAGTGTTAATGCACTCATGGAAATCCCAGGCTCGTATCATGAATCACCAAAGCACGTTACAACCCTTATTTCTATCCTATCCCTTGGTCCTGACCCACTTATTCCCACCCTTTGCCCACATCAGAGCCTTTCCCTGAGTGACAACTTGGATGATGAAGCTTTCAGTGATGCTGTGGAGGATGCAGTGGAGGGGGAGGAGGAAGGAGAGGAAGAGGGCGTGTTCAAGTCTATAACAGCTCTACCTGCTGTTGCTCCCGTAGCCGCATGAAGATGACACAGCACACAGTAACAGCTGCACGACGGTGCAGCGTCAGCAAAGCCATAAGCCTTCACATGGCCATCACTATACTGAGCTTCGGGCATCAGCTTTTGTGGGTGCGTGCACCGCTTCGCAAACAAACTCTCTGCAGAGAGTGAGGTGAGGGACAGAGGGGAGTTAATCCGGTCAACATGATACATGCAACATGATTGCGCAAGAGGCAGAGGGGAGTTAATCTGGTACTACACAGCAAGGGTCCTCCCACACTGCTTCAAGGCTGAAATTTGTTCCAGCTACTAGGCTTCATTCAGATGTTCTAGGGCGCCTCCACTCCACCCTGTCAGTCAGATGTTAGATACATTCTGAACCACACTGTAGAGGTGGTGGCGAAGCTGGCCCTGGACATCCCATATGGCAGAATGCTGCCATTTTCCCTTGTTTATTCCATTTGTTTATTCCATGTACAATAGCATATTTTGGTTTACACAGTGGGAAGCAAGGAGAGATCACAAAAAGCGGCTCAGATTCTGGAAGCAGTTTCATAAGCAGTTCTCTTCATCACAAACGCGATGCGACTTTGCCAGAATCACCTCCCATCACCGCACAAATACTCCCAGGGCCAAATTGTGCAGACCGACATGTTCCCATCCCTCGCATGCATGCACAGCACGTCCATCAAAATGATAAAATCCTCCCCATGCCTGTCCCGACCCCATCATCCTTCGCACCCAACCCCATCATCCGTTGCACCAGCTCCTTTACATCCACAGCCATCACGACCATGACACCCGTCCGACTGTCTCGTCTCCCCCACTCAAGAACTCATCCTCACCGTCTGACTCAACTGACAAGTCACCTTCCCCGCCTCCCTCTCGGTGACTCATCTTCACTTTCACTCTCGTCGTCCCTTCCCCTCCGCCTCCTCCCCCCCTCCCTGTCCCCCCGACCGCCCCTGGCCTCAGGAGACACATCCCTCCCCCCTGCCCCCTTGCCCTCGCCCCTGCTCCCCCGCAAATCCCCCTTGCCACCCCTCGGAGCAGGAGACACATTCCTGCCTTTGCCCCCAGCCCTGCGTACAGGGGACCCATCCTCCCTCCCCCTAACCTCTGGAGACCCACCCTTGCCCCTACCGCCCCCACACCCACCCCCACCCCTGACTCCGCCTCTGCCCCCGCCTTCGGCCCCCCTGGGAGGGGGAGACGCGCTCCTGCTGTCATGTCGCGGCCTGGGAGCAGCAGCAACCTGCCTGCGGCGGGGAGGAGAGGGTGAGCGAGCGGGCGACCTGGAGGGCGAGCGAGAGGGAGACGAGGAGGGCGACGAGGGACCGGACGAGCTGGTGGGGGAAGCGGCAGCGGCAGGGGCAGCAGCAGCAGCCCTAACTGGCCGTCGCTGAGGGCTGGGGGAACGGCCTCCCTTGGGGCTGGGGGAGCGGGCGCGCTTGAACGTGGGCGGAGCGGCGCGTTTAGGGCTGGGGGAACGAGAGCGCTGGGGACTGGGGGAAGGGGCGGCTCTGGGGATGGAGGCGCGATAGCGCTTGGGGCTGGGAGAGCGGGCGCGCTTGGGAGAGGCAGAGCGGCGATTGGGCGAGAGGTCTTTGGGCTCGGCGCGGAACGACCTCTGCTGCCTGCTGCCACGACCCTCCGAGTCCTTCTCAACCTGTTCCGCCTTCCTCCCCCGCCCCCGCCCCCGCTCCCGCTCCCTCTCCTCCTCCTCGCTCTCCGATTCCCCTCTCCCCTCCCTCACCCCCTCGCGCTTCTTGAAAGAGATGCTCTTGCCAGCCATCCACCTGTCCTCGCCCTCATCATCATCAGCAGCATCAGTGGCGCGCGCGTCCCTCCGCTGTTTCTTCCGCTCACTACCCTGCTCCTCCTCCTTCCCCCTCCCCCTCCTCTCGTCTCCCCTCCGCGTCTCCCCTTCGTCCTTCCGTCGCCCTTCCTCCCTCTTCCGCTCTGCTCTCAACCTTTCCGCCTCCCTGCGCTCCGCCTCCTCCTCCCTCCGCCTAACTTCCTCTTCCGCCCTCCGCGCCTCCGCCTCCCGCGCCTCTTCCGCCCGCCGCGCCTCCTCCGCTTCCCGGAGCTTACGCGCCTTCTTTTCCTTCCGCCTCATCTCCTCCTCCCGCTCCGCCGCCTCCTCCTCCGCCCGCCTCCGCGCCTTCTCTTCTTTCTTAAGCCTCTTCTTCATCTCTTTCTCCTCCTTCCGCCTCTGCTTCTCCCTCCGCCTTTCCTCCTTCTCCCGCTCCTTCTCCTCCCGCCGCCGCGCCTCTTCCGCCTCCTCCCGCGCCAGCTGCCGCTCCTGCCGCCGCTGCTCCTGCAGCTCGCGGTCGAACGCGTCCCCCTTCTTTAGCAGACTCGTTAATGCGTAGAGCGGCCTTGAGCGTCTCCATCTTCTTCTCCTTGCGCGCCACGATCTGATGTGTCTGGTTCCTGCCACCCGTCGCCAACCGTCGCCACGAAAGGACCGGAAAACAAGTCAAAGCAAAGATCGAACACAATCAGGAGCCGAGAAACCCTAAGCAAGTCCGAGCAGTCGAGAAACGAGCGGAAAATCAGCGAGTAAATGAGCCACCGAACAGAACTACTAAGCTAGCACAATCGAACAGCAGCGAAGACACGTGGTTGGGTCAACTCACCCTAGCGACTCCAGCGTCAACTCACCCTAGCGACTCCAGCGCCTGGTCCTCCGATTCCTCCCGCATGGCGGCCTCGAGCTGCGCGCGGGCCTGCTCCATCTGCTCCTCCATCTCCTCCTCCAGGTACCCCTGCTCCTCCAGCGTCTCGCGCAGCAGCAGCAGCTTCAGCTCGATCTGCCGCTTCCGATCATGCTCCAGGATCTCTTTGTTCGCCTTGCGGCTAATTCCGCCCGTTCCCGCGCCTTCCTGGAACTCTTTCGCCTCGAACTTCGTGTGCCGGTGGCGAATCACGAATTTGTTCGCCTGCACGTACCCGTTCGTGCCTGACCCGCGGGCCGTCTGAAGCCCTATGCCGTTATACATGGCGGCTCGTTTTCACCTGCACTCAGCTCCGATATATTTGAAGCTTTACTGAACCGTATTAGCAATCGGTAAGCCTAGGGCGCAGAAATATAGCGGCAGAGTTAGGAATGGCGAGGATCAAGATTCAAGAATCGATAGGAGAATTGGGTAGGGGAAGAAATAAGGACAAAGATGTTAGTCCACAAAGCGAGGGAGGGATGATGTTAGGGTTTACCTGTGGTTGGGTGGGGCAGGGCAGGGCAGTAGGCAGGTGACATCCACTGACCCTCCCTATGGTATAGTACAGTAATAGCCAAGCTTGGTATGGGTACTGCACTGCACTGTATTCATTGCGAAAATGCACTTGAAGCTTGAAGACATTTTCGCAACCTGACCTGACAGAGCGGCAATTTGTTGACTGTGACCGTCGATCTTACCAGTTCAAGTGACACGCTGAGGGCGAAGAGGTTCTACACGCTGCAGACAATTTGTTACCCTGCATTTCATAAATTCACAAAATTGCCTCACAAAAATGAAACGTCCTACCGTATAAAAAGAAAAAAAAAATTCACATGCTCCACACTTTTTGTGCGGGCACAGCACTGAGAGTAGTTATTCCACAGGCTTCAAACAATAATATGCAGTCGCTATGATAACCAGGTGTTCTTTTACTCTCATTTGTCCAATTCACTTGATAACCCCCCCCCGGAGGCTCCACTTTTATCCAAACCTGCTTCTCTCCCGACAGCTCCACTCTCGCCTTGCATGAATGGTGGGACTTCACCAGTTATGGCACCAGCCGCCACATCAGCAGCTGCCGCTTCTGCAGCCGCCACCTCAGCAGCCTCTCGCCGCCGTTGCTCCTCAACGACCCGCTCAGCCGCCACCTGGCGGGCCTCTTCCACATGCTGCCACATGTCATCGCCTGGTTGGACGCCCGCTTGCTGCATATCTTCCAAGATTGCAACTGCTGTGTCAATCTGCAGGAGCCCAAGGCACGTGTTGACCACCGTCTTGTAGAGGTTGCTGCAAGTGACGCGGAGGAGAACAGAGGAAGGCAGGGAGCGAGGGAGAGCAGACCGGGATGGCAGAGCAAGGATCAGGAAGCAGAGGCGGTTGGTTAGGAATGAAAGGGCAGAAAAGCGACAATTTCGGACGGAGCAAGGGTGAGAAGAGAAGCAGGCTTGCATCGAATGTATGCAACATCCTTATAAGCTCCATAACCATGTCAGAATGCGTGATACGGAGTGGTAAGAGACATGCTTACAATGTACACCAAGGGAAATGCTTAACGTTTCACTCACATGCCGAACTTGTGACCAATCATGTGCGACTTCTCGACCACCCCCTGCATAATACGACAATCGTTGCCGTCCACTGCCGCCCACAGCACCATGCAGCAGTCTGCCAGGGACGGAACGCCGCCCAGCTCAATCACCTGAGGGAGCAACAAATGGCACGGGCAGTGGGAATGGTGAGAGGGACAGACTCATTCGCTCGTCGCATCGTATCATCATCTCTTTGCACCAATGCCTCACTCCCTTATTGTCACTTTGTCACTTCCTCTCATCCTCACCAGTTGAAAGATGCTCCAAGCGCTGTCGAGCTCCATGCGCTCACTCCACGGCAGCACGACCCGCTCCTTGTCAGCCCGCTCCCACCAGTGCCCCCACCGCTCCTCCAAGGTGAAGATGCCGTCCAGAGTGGTGGAGAGCGGTATGAGGTCCTCCTCTGCGCGGAACGCCTGCATCTCCTCGTCCTCCTCTGCTGCCTGCGCTGCTGACCCCGCCAGGATGGCCGGCGCTGCTGCGTGCACCTCCCCCTCGTCCTCATCGTCGTACAGATCCTGGGGGAGGGGGAGGGGATGGGGAGAAGCAGGAGGGTATGGGAGAGGGAGGAGTTGAGTGCCTTTGCTGTTTAGTGTTTTCTGCCTGCTGCATGCACCTCACCCTTGTCCTCATTGTCGTACATGGGGGAAAGAGAAAGGGAGAAAAGGAGCACGAGTACATGAGAGCATGAAAGAATGAGAGAGGACGGTAGCCCACAAGCTGCGACGAGTACATGAGCACATGCATCTAAACTCACCGACGACTTGGCCTTGGCTCTTCCCGCTGCGCTCCCACCACCGCCGCCCGCACTGCCGCCCACAAGCTGCGACGTGAGCAGCCCGCCGCCGCCCCGCACGCCCTCCTCCTCCATGGCCAGCACCGAGACCTCCCTCTCTGCTCCGCCGCCCAGCATGCCGCCCGCCTGCCCCGGCGCCACCTCCTCCTCGTCCACCGCCTCGTCCTCTTCCCCCACCGCCCCCTCCTCCTCTTCGTCCTCATCCTCCTCATCATCTATCACATCATCCACCTCTAATTCCTCCTCCTCTTCTTCATCTTCATCATCCTCATCCTCTTCCTCATCTTCCTCATCTTCCTCTTCGTCAACCTCCTCCTCCTCCTCCTGCTCCTCCTCTTCCTCCCCGCCGGACAGCGCCGCCCGGATCCGCTTGTCTTCCACGCGCTGCCGCTCGTCGGCCGCCCGCTGCTTCTCGTCTGCTTCCCGCTGCCGCTCGTCCTGCTCGCGCTGCTGCTGCGCCTCACTCGCCCGCCGCTCACTCTCCCTCATCATCTCTATCACCTGCGGCCACGACGCCGCTGTGCCGTCCAGGGTCAGGTGCTCCAGGAGATACTCTACCCTTGCGCTCGCCTGCAAAACAAGAGGGTTACAGGGGAAGGAATGAAAAGGTTAATTCGGCCATCTCTATCACCTGCGGCCACGACGCCGCTGTGCCACCCAGTGTCAGGTGCTCCAACAGATACTCCACACTTGCACTCGCCTGCACAAGTGGCGACACAGGAGAGAAAAGAGGAATAGTCAAGGGGAGCGGGATTCCCTCATCATTTCTATCACCTGCGGCCACGACGCCGCTGTGCTGTCCAGGGCCAGGTGCTCCAACAAATACTCTACCCTTGCGCTCGCCTGTAAAGCCAGGGGGTTACAGGGGAAAGTATGGGAAGGACCTGAGTCAATCATGTCTCGATCACCTGCGGCCACGACGCCGCTGTGCCGTCCAGGGTCAGGTGCTCCAACAGATACTCCACTCTTGCGCTCGCCTGTAAGAGCAGGGGGATGTGGGGAAGGTAATGGGAAAGAGGAGTCTATCATTTCATTAACCTGGACCAACGATGGTGGAAGGTGGAAGGGGAATCGTGCACGTGGCAAGGGTGAGCTGACACGCGTATAAAGAAGATTTTTGAGACGTCTCAAAAATCTTCTTTATACACAAGGGTGAGCTGACAGAGTCGAGAGCAGTTTCCTCAACCATGCCACTCTGCTGATCAACCACCATCACCACCCACCTGCACCGCGCTCACCACCCACCTGCATCACGGGCTCTCTGGTCTGGGGCGTCCACAGCGGCTTCCCCAGCGCCTTGTTGAGCCTTCTCGCCCGCTGCACGCGAGCATACAGCACGGCACGGTTGCCATCGGTGGGCAGCCCCTGCCCCGCCAGCTCCTGCCGCAGCTCCCCCACCACCATCTTGCTCGCCGCCTTGGGCGCCCTCGCCCCCCCCCTCGCCCCCATCAACCCCCCCGTCAGGCCCCCCGTCAAGCCCCCGGTTAGGCCCCAAGAACCAGCAGCACTGGTGCTGGTCGTGGCAGTGCCAGCAGCAGTGCCTGCATCACCACTAGAAGAAGCACCGGCAGCAGAAGATGCGGCTGGGAGCAGGGCGGATCCGCCTCCGCCCATGGGAGTGCCTGCGCCCGCCCCTGTGGGGCCCTGGATTTGTAACTCCATTTCCAGCCACTCCGCCACTTCTACCGCCTCCTCCTTGCTCACTCCCAGTTCTGCCGGCCATGCTGCCACTCCCTGGAAGATGGGAGGGGTAGTGGGGGAGATGAGAGGGCGGAATAAGTAAGGTGGATGGAGGGATAAGGGCTGGATGGAGACTCAACCACACTCTACCGCACTCAACCGCAGTTTACCGCACTCAAGTGTTCTCACCAGCCACATGAGTGTGTAGTAGAGCTGCTTGTGGTAGGCCCTGAAGCGGCGCACAAGGCTCTCCTCGAACGACACGATGGGGGGTGGCAGCCAGAAGAGTGTAATGAATTCGCTCACCTTGCACTCAACCACACTCAACTGCACTCAACCGTACTCAACTGTTCTCTCTCCCCCATCCACGCTCTCACCCGCCACATGAGTGTGTAGTAGAGCTGCTTGCGGTAGGCCCTAAAGCGCCGCACAAGGCTCTCCTCGAACGACACCGTGGGCGGCGGCAGCCAGAAGCCCGGCAGCTCGTCCGTCTCCATCTTGACCCGCCACCACCCCCCGTGGCGCTCCATGTCCCTCTTCTCCCTCCTCTCCACACTCCAGTTGTCCGACTCGTCCGCAGCCCTGGTGGGGGTACAGGACAGGTGCATTCGGGGGGTAGGGGCACACAGGAACACAGGAACACAGGCAAAAGGGCAGATAATACAGAAGGGATCAGATCACGACAGAAGGGTGGGTGAGAGAGGAGAGAGCAGCCAGAAGCCCGGCAGCTCGTCCGTCTCCATCTTGACCCGCCACCACCCCCCGTGCCGCTCCATGCCCCTCTTCTCCCTCCTCTGCCTGCTCCACTCCTCCGACTCCTCTGCGGCTCTGGTGGGGGTATGGGCACATGCGCACAAGATAAAAGCTTCTGTCTACAAGAAGGGGTGAAGCCAGAAGGCTGGCTATAGGCTGGCTATAGGCTGGCTATAGGCTGGCTATAGGCTGGCTATAGGCTGGCTATAGGCTGGCTATAGGCTGGCTATAGGCTGGCTATAGGCTGGCTATAGGCTGGCTATAGGCTGGCTATAGGCTGGCTATAGGCTGGCTATAGGCTGGCTATAGGCTGGCTATAGGCTGGCTATAGGCTGGCTATAGGCTGGCTATAGGCTGGCTATAGGCTGGCTATAGGCTGGCTATAGGCTGGCTCTAGGCTGGCTCTAGGCTGGCTCTAGGCTGGCTCTAGGCTGGCTCTAGGCTGGCTCTAGGCTGGCTCTAGGCTGGCTCTAGGCTGGCTCTAGGCTGGCTCTAGGCTGGCTCTAGGCTGGCTCTAGGCTGGCTCTAGGCTGGCTCTAGGCTGGCTCCATGTCACCATTGCTTCCATGCGCACACCAGCGTGCACCGCTGATGATGCTGATGCTCATGCTGATGCTGATGCTGGTGCTGGTGCTGGTGCTGATGCTGATGCTGATGCTGGTGCTGATATGCTGATGCTGATGCTGATGCTGATGCTGATGCGCTGATGCTGATGCTGATGCTGATGCTGGTGCTGATATGCTGATGCTGATACTGATGCTGATGCTGATGCTGATACTGATGCTGACATCTCACCTTTGAATGTAATCAGTGGGCTGGCCATAGTCGGGTTCCATGTCGCACGGCTGCATCCATGCTGATACCAGTGCTGGAGATGATTGTCATGAAGATTATACCCATCACCTGATTATACTCATGTTAAATCTCATACCTTTGAATGTAATCAGTGGGCTGCCCATAGTCGGGTTCCATGTCGCACGGCTGCATCCATGCCGAAACCAGTGTGCGCCGGGTGCGCTTGTCCACCAGCAGTGCCGACTCTGGCAGCCTCACTCTGTCTCGCACCATCGCCTGCAGCACCTCCTGCATCTCCTGCACCAGACCTGCGAGCAGGAGGGTAAGAGGGAAAGAGGAAAATCATGGCATCAAGTAGGATGGCCTGCAGCATCTCCTGCATCTCCTGCACACATGCACCTCCGCAGGATGACCTGCGGCAGACTTTTGAGTTTTGAGGCGCCTCAAAAGTCGTCACCTGGGGCAGACCTGCGGAGGAGCTGGGGCAGCGAGCGAGCGGGGGAGAAGGGGAGGAACGCGAGAAACGAGGAAAAGAAACTCACAACATTCCATTCTTCCCCATCAGCCGAGAAGCTCACTTGCCTGCTGTCACACGAACCCACCTGCCCGGCAGAGCGCTCTGAGAAAGAGCGCAGTAGTGTGGTAGCGGTCGCCCCTCTGCACATCCAGGCAGCCCATCTGGCCTGGCAGCCGCTATCGTATACATGGGCAAATGGCGAGTCGAGTTTTACTTGACTCGTTTTGACGAGTTTTTTCCCTTTGATGAGTCGACTCGAGTTTTACTCGTCGAGTTTTTTTGGTCAAAATGCTAACTCGAAACTCGGCCCCAAAGTCGAGTTTCTTGAAAACTCGGATGAGCCTTAAAAAAACTCGTCCGAGTCAAGTAAAACTCGACTCGAAGTTAAACACTACCCTAACCTAAAACCCCAGCCACACGAAAACAGTTGTAGGGTGCCCAGAAAACTGCCACACGTGTCAACACCCACAAACGACCCAGCCAGCCCCACCTCTCCTCCCCCCTTTCACTTTCCAAAAAAGCTACTCACCGCCACGCCAGCTGCACTAGTGTTCACAATTAAGTGGTGGAACACATCCAAAACAGCGAGCCACACCTCCAGCAGCATATTAACCCAGAAACAGACATTTGTACTCCCCCGTGGTGGACCATTTGATGCACGAGTTTTTTAAAACTCGTCTAGGTTAAACAAAACTCGTGAGTGAAAAAAAACTCGCGAGTTATGGGTAACTCGCCTGTCTAGCCGAGTTTTTCACGAGTTTTTTTAAACTCGCGAGTAAAAATCGACTCGTTTTCACGAGCTTTTTTTACCAAAATCAGAACTCGAAACTCGTTATTTTCGAGTACTTCAAACGAGTCTAGTAAAAACTCGACTCGTTTGCCCATGTATACGCTATCGGATCGGACCTTTGAGGCGCCTCACAAGTCGGGACCCACCTGCCCGGCAGAGCGCTCTGAGGAAGAGAGCAGTGGCGTGGTAGCGGTCGCCCCTCTGCATGTCCAACTTTGTTGACTCGCCTAGAACAAACATCAGCTGACAACCCACCTGCTCGGCAGAGCGCTCTGAGGAAGAGAGCAGTGGCGTGGTAGCGGTCGCCCCTCTGCACGTCGAGGCAGCCCATCTGGCCTGGCAGGCGCTGCAGGGCCCGGAAGTGCCGCACTGCCTCTGATAGGAAGTTCCAGTCCTTGCAGAATATCTCGATCAGCAGACTAGGGGAGGGGAAAAAAGAGAGGGGCGGGGGAGCGGCAAAGGCAGGGAACACAGCTATGGGGAACAGATGCAGGGGAAAGTGCCGCACTGCCTCTGATAGGAAGTTGCAGTCCTTGCAGAATATCCCCACTAGCAGGCTGGGGAGGGGAGGGGGAGAAAAGTTGGGGGGGAAGGGGGCGCAAAGATGGAGGATGGGGGGAAAAGGCAGGGGACAAGGGCATGGGAAAAAGGTGTGGAGGGGAAGTGGCGCACACCCTCTGATAAGAAGTTCCAGTCCTGACACAATATCTCCACTAGCAGGCCGGGGAGAGGAGGAGGGGCGGGGGAGGGGACGCAGAGAGGGGAAGATAAGGGTGGCGGGAAGGCAGGTAATAAGGGTATGGGAAACAGGTGTGTGGGGAAGTGACGCACGGCCTCTGATAGGAAGTAAGGGCACAGACAGAGGCAAGCAAGGTAGTGAGGGCATGGACAAGGCAAGCACAGGACAGTTGGAGGGCAGGGCACATACGCATAGGTGTTGCCGTTGGGATGCAGTGCACGGTACTGCACCACCCTGCACGGTACTGTCCTCACCATGCGCCCGATGGGAGGAAAGGCGAGTGCACGCAACGTGGAGAAAGATACGTGCACATAGTCACATACTCGCAGTCAAGCAAGCTGTAGCCAGGGTACAAGCAGGGCATGGGAGGCGAGGGCACGTACGCGTAGGTCTTGCCGTTGGGGTGCACTGTGCTGTCCTCCACCATGCGCCCTATGAACTCCAACGTGTCCTCGTACCTGCCATGCAGCGGAGGCGGGAGGGGGACAGGGGGCATGAAGCAGGGGCAAGGGAGCCGGGGGCATGAGGGCAGGGCGTGGGAGCAAGGGCAGGGCGTTGGGGTGCACAGTGCTGTCCTCCACCATGCGCCCTATGAACTCCAACGTGTCCTCGTACCTGCCATGTGGGGGAGGGGGCAGGGAGCAGGGAGCAGGGGGCAGGGGGCACGGGGCAGGGAGCATGAGGGCAGGGCGTTGGGGTGCACGGTGCCGTCCTCCACCATGCGCCCAATGAACTCCAACGTGTCCTCGTACCTGCCATGCCGGGGAGAGGGGGGGGGGGGGCGGAGGGGGGCATGTGGCAGGGGGCAGGGCGTAGAAGATCTCAAGTGTGATGTGATGTGATATGATGTGATGTGATGTGATGTGATGTGATGTGATGTGATGTGATGTGATGTGATGTGATGTGATGTGATGTGAAGAGCGTCATTGAAATGACATTGGTTGAGCAGATGCAATCGATGCACATATTTGGGGCCCAGCCAGACTCACAAACGAGGACTGGGGGCTCAGTTTATCAACCCTTTGCTGTGACTCACTCACCTCTCCTGGGGGTGTGCGGCGAAAGCCTCAAGCACCCAGTTGTAGGAGTGCACGTCAGGCTTGCCCTCCCTGCGACTCTCCTTCAGCCCCTCTGTAGCCATGGAGTGTATGGCATGCAAGTGTGGAGGGCAGTGCACATGGGGCACACATGGGGCACACATGGGGCACACATGGGGCACACATGGGGCACACATGGGGCACACATGGGGCACACATGGGGCACACATGGGGCACACATGGGGCACACATGGGGCACACATGGGACACATGATACACATGAAGCATCTCAAAACATCACCTCACCTCACCCATCTTCTCTGGAATCTTTTCTCACTCACTTGCACCCACTCATCCGCACCCACTCACCCGCGCCCAACCTCACCCACCCTCCTGCCCTCACTCCTCCTTCCCCACTCCTGCCACTCACCACGTTGCTCCGCCACCATGGCTTCCAGCTTCTGCACTGCAATGTCCAACTCGCCCGCCTTATGTGCCCACGCATAACCCCACCCCCCCTCTCCGCCATCCGCAACATCCCTCGCGGCCCGCCCACAACCCCAGCCCTCCCAGTCACCGCGTTGCTCCTCCACCATGGCCTCCAGCTTCTGCACTGCAAGTTCCGGCATGCCCATCTTATGTACCCACGCATACCCCCCTCGCCCGCATTTGCACCACCCGCCCTCAACCCCACCTCGTCCCACTCACCGCGTTGCTCCTCCACCATCGCTTCCAGCTTCTGCACCGCAACGTCCGGCACGCCCGCCTTGCTCTGGTGGGAGGGGAGGAGGGGGGGGGAGGGGGGCGGGTGGGGGAAGGGGGGTTGGTGTTGATGTGGTTGAGTCAGAATCATATCCCCCACCCCCGAGCCTAGCTTGGAGAGGCCGTCACACCCGCGTGGGGTGGAGGGGTAAGAGTGATAGTTGACGAGGGGTGGGAGGGGGGCAGAGGGAGATTGAGGGGTGGTGCAACATGGCTTCCAGCTTCAATACCACTATGTCTGACACGCCCGTCTTGCCGTCTGGTGGGAGGGGAGGAGGGCGGGTGGGGGGTCTAAGAATGACGCTCCTCAAAAATAGACTTGTGCTCTGCTCTGTCCGGCACCCCCCTCCTGTGTGATAAGTCGATTTTTGAGTCGACTCAAAAGCTCCTCAAAAATAGACTTGTGCTCTGCTCTGTCCGGCACCCCCCTCCTGCTCTGGTTAGAGGGCAAGAGCCATAAGCAGGAACGAGGAGAGAGATAGAGGTGCTTGCTTCCCCAATAGATACGCCAGCCCCACGACCCCACCCTCCCACACACGCCACGCACCATGCTCATGAGCACGCAGTTATGGTGGAAACCCCCACCTCCCCCCACTCTCCCCCCACCCTGTCACCCCCCACGCACCATGCTCATGAGCACGCAGTTGTGGTGGAACGTGGCGGGCGCGTCCATCCCTCTCCGCACATCCCACCGAAACCACTCTACACTGCACTCTGTAACACGCCCCATGCCCCATGCCCATGCGCCTCCCTCCCTACACGCCACGCACCATGCTCATGAGCACGCAGTTATGGTGGAACGTGGCAGGCGTCCATCCGCGCTGCTCCAGAGCGTTCATCACGTCATGTGCGTCCGCATGCCTTCCCTCCCGGCAGCTGCTCTCCACCACCGTGTCTATGAGGCCTGCTGTGGGCCACATCCCGTCCTCCACTCCTCTTAGAAGCAGCGCCTTGCCCTCCGCATGACTGCCCGATGCAAATAGCTCCTCTGGAGGAACAGGGGTGGGGGACGGCGGAGTGGGGATGGGAGGGCGTTCTTAAGAGCTGAAAGACTCTGAAGTTGAGGCGCTTTGGGGAGTAGACCGGATGAAAAATACTCTGGTGGTTGGCTCGCAAGGGGTTGCGTGGGAATGCGAGCAGTGGCGAGCAGGGGATCGAAGGGGTTGAAGCAGGGGAGGGGGACAGGGAGGGAAGAGAAAGAAACGTGGAGGCGCAAGAAACGAGAAGGAAGGCGTTTGTTGTGGGCTATATCCCTCAGAACCGAAGCTCTGCCCACCCCACCCCCCCGCTCCACCAAGCCGCCCTTGTCACTCACCGATAAGGACGACCCACGCCGCCCGCTGATTGAGCTGCAGTTCCCCCATGAGCGCGAGGATGCCCTCCCCCTCCTCCACCTGCCCCCTCCGCCCGCTCAGCCGCAGCACCGCCACCAGCGTCTCGTACAGCGGGAACACGCCGCTGTTTAACATGCGGCGCATGGCGCGGCGCTGATAAGGGGAGAGGGAATGGAGGAGAAATGGAGAGAGGATGGTGAGTAGGGGGTAAGAGAGGCACTGTGCCTCTCTGCCTGCCGCTCAGCCGCAGCACCGCCACCAGCGTCTCGTACAGCGGAAACACGCCGCTGTTCAACATGCGCTGTAACGCCCGGCGCTGATAAGAGGGGAACAGGCGGTAAGGGGAGAGGAGGGTGACGGTGGGAAAGGGGGATATGTTTATGAGTTTAAACTCAGTCGCAGCACCGCCACCAGCGTCTCGTACAGCGGAAACACGCCGCTGTTCAACATGCGCTGTAACGCCCGGCGCTGATAAGAGGGGAACAGGCGGTAAGGGGAGAGGAGGGTGACGGTGGGAAAGAGGGGATATGTTTATGAGTTTAAACTCAGCCGCAGCACCGCCACCAGCGTCTCGTACAGCGGAAACACGCCGCTGTTCAGCATGCGCCGCAGGGCACGACGCTGATGGGGAGAAGGGCAGGGGGCGGAGGGGAGGGAGGATGGGGAGGCATTTAAAGGCAGATGGTGCCTTTCTGCCTGCCGCTCACGCGCAGCATTCTCCACAGGGGAACAGGGGAGACGGGGAATTCGATGCAAGCGCGGGAAGACGCGGAAGGGACGCTGGGAGGCTCGTGATGGTTCGTCTCGCTCTCAGGCTCTCAGCCACACCACATGAAACGACCAGAGACGTCTTTCAAGACTTGTTCAAACCGACTCAAAGGACATTTGACTCCTTTCCCCTCTTCCCGGTGAATAGGCACGCGGCAGCAGTCCGCTCACCGCTTCAGAGAGGTCCCCCCTGACTGTGTGTACGACCACAATGGCGTGGTGCGCCCGCGTGCCCCCCTTCTCTTTTTCCCCCTTCTCCCCTTGCCCTCCTTCCCTTTTTCCCCCTTCTCCCCTTGCCCTCCTTCGCTTTTTCCCCCTTCTCCCCTTACCCTCCTTCCCTTTTTCCCCCTTCTCCCCTTGCCGCCCTTCCCTTTTTCCCCCTTCTCCTCTCGCCCCCTTCCCCTCCCAACTAACAGATACGCCGCAACACCCGCCTTACCGCTTCAAAGAGGTCCCCCTTGGACGTGTGCACGACCACTGCGGCGTGGTGCGCGCGCGCGCCCGCCCGGAGACCCAGGCGGCGCATCTCCGCCATGCGCGCCTCCACCTCCTCCCCCGCGCCCGCACGGCTGCTGCGCGCCAGCGACTCCGCGAAGTACAGGCGCAGCTGCTGCGCGTCCAGCGCGGATACCGGCACTGGGGAAGGGGGAGGCGAGAAGGGGGTGGACGGGAGAAAGGGGAGGGGTAGGAGGGGAGAGGAGAGGGGAGAAACTGTTTGGTCTGAAAAACTGCCAGAAGACGAGTATTTCTGCCGGCGCGAAACGAGCGCCACGGCCCACCAGCCTATCCCGCCACTTCCCACAGCGTTGAACATTCGGAGCACATCACACTGGCACGCTCGTGCACACTCACACACAGCATAAATCGCGCCCACCCCTCTCGTCTTCTCGCCACCCAAGTGGACAGCTTAGAAGGCGACCTCACTTGTGGAACCGAAATGCACACCTGTGAAGCCAAGCTCACCTGTGGATCCGAGCTTGTCGAAATTCAGCAGCCACTGCTCCGACTGCTGCCTCCTCTCCCTCCTCTCTTCCTCACTCTCCTCCTCCTCTTCTTCCTCCTCCTCCCATCCCTCCTCCTCCTCCTCCTCTCCCTCCTCCTCATCCTCCTCCTCCTCATCCTCCTCCTCTTCCCATTCCTCCTCGTCGTCCTCCTCTCCCCCCTCCGAACCTCCATCCACCGTTCTAAACCCCTCCACCTGACCATTCACTCCCGCTCCCCCCCCCACCGCCTTGACTTGCGCGTGCGATCCATCCTGCGACAAAGCCTGCTCCTGGCCGCCGCTCGCCGCCGAACCCGTCGCAGTTGTCGCACGTGTCGCACTAGCTGCGTCGCCGTCGCTTGCTCCGCCGACAACCGTCGTCCACGACTCGGAATCAGACGACGACGCTAACGACCGAACGACCCTCCTGTGCTGCTTGCTCTCACATTCACCCCCATTGCCGCACTGCGGTACCGGACTGCACCTCGCAGCAAATACTGGCCCAACAACCTCTCTTCTTAATCGAGTCAAGACACCAGGTTGTTTACTCGACGATGTGACTATATCGGGGACCGTATAACGGGTTGTAACCCTAGGAACCGAGATGACTGGAAGTCGGATCCCTAGCAGCTGAGAGCGAGAAATCGGAGAAAGGATGACGCGGGCGGGTTTGGGTTTATGATAAGACTTGACCAGAGGTAGTTGGTACGCGGGCCTCGAGTGACCCGAGACAGCAGGATACGATGTCGCCATCAAGACTGCCGCGGAGATTTAGAACCGTGCGATGCGATTTGACGGCTCCCGGCGAATGCGATATGTCAGAGACACATCAGGGACTGGGCTTCGCTTCGCCTGATGACCCGCTAGCCTAATCCGGCGAAAGGTTAAACAGCAGCGCGATCGACTATCACCATTCCAGGCGGGAGAGTTAACGACGACCTAGGACTGGCAGCTGGAAAGGCTGGTTTCGACAATCCCAAGGCTCAGATATCCACGACGAGCCAGGGGGGTGCAACTATGGAGGGAGGAATGGATTATGAAGCCAGACAAAATCTGTCCCTTGAACCGCCGCTGACACCACACCACGCACGAATCCTCGCTTCACAATGACTATGTACCGGTATGAGGTATAAGTGCGACTCTGAAAAAAGGCGTAACGAGATGGAGACAGATCTTGAATATAACTGTAATCATATCAACTATCTTCTTGAATGTGGCAAGCAGGGATGTGTGTTATCAAGCTATCACGTTTGACACACTTACTAGCCACTTCACCCATTGCTTAAGATACTAGTTAAAAACAGAACTGACCCCAATACCCTTTTGCCTCCGCACCAGTCTCTGTTTGGTGTGTCCCCGCCCTGGGTCTGGCTGGAGCTGCTTGGCTGCTATGTTGCTTGCCTTGCAATCTTAGCTGGTCGGCTGGTTGGCTAGTTGATTGATGTTGGGGGTGGTGGGTGTGGGATGGCAGCTGCAGATGCAGGGATGGAGGATGCAGCAATAGTACATCTGAGTGTACAACTGAGTGGCGTCTACTGTACTCTTGCTGCACAGCATGGCTGTCTGTCATGCCTGCGGTTACTGCACTTGACACAGCAGCACCTCACTCTCACTCAGGGCCATGAACGAGTGCTTGGCCTGTCGCAGCCAGGCCCTCATCATGCCACGGCACAGCACATCACCTGCAGGAGGACACTCCGTCCGGTTTGGGTGTTTGTGCCCAGGCGTCTTCCAGGCTGCCCACCCCACCCACCTATTCCACAACATGCAGGCCCATCCCACCACAGCACAGCACAACACAGCACTCCCAAGCAAACCAAAGCACAGCTAAGCACACTTAACTTAAGCACACCCAAGCAAACCAATGCACGGCTAAGTACAGCGGCGGTCCATCTTGAGCTCTTGGTTGTCCACGGACCACCGCCATGCGGCAGCCCAGATGTCCTTCTCAAGACTCAAGAGTAAGTTGACAGTCCTCTACCCTGCCCTGCACTTCACCACAGAAGAGCCACCTCTGAGATGCCGACGGGACAGCAACGGGACATGGAAGAAAGCGGACGCGAGCGAACAGAGAGAACAGAGAGCCACTTAGAAGCTGCAAAAGCGCACATCACCACAGAGAAGTGAACCTGATTCAAGGGCACAAAAGAGTTGTTTATAATGTTCATGCCAGGTCGCCATTGTGAAGTAAGCATGAAGTGAGAAACGTACTACCTACCCCAGAGATAGCCATTAGCAAGACCAGCAACTCCTTCTTTTAGAATCTCCCATCACACCTACCATGTAGAATACACAGCACCGATGTTGCTGCCACTGCTTCCACCACAGATGCTGCCAGGAACAACCGTGGGGCATAGAGAGGGGAGAAAGCAAGAGAGCAACACAAGGAGACAGACAAAGGGAGAGGGATGGAGACCAGGTGACCATAATAATAGGACACAGAGAAAAAGGAGGACGAGCAGCATGAGGAGACGGATGAAGGGAGACAAGAAAGACATCAAAGCAAAGATAACAACGCAAGCCATATGAAAAACAGCACTTTAAGGGAAATCGGAAGCACTAGACTAAGCTGTACTCACCCTTCCATTGCTACAGCAGCAAACACTGCAGTGGCCATGGATGCTCCAACTGCTCCTGCCACCATTGCTGGTGCTGCTGCCACCGATGCTGCCCGTGCTGCTGGTGCTGGGTGAAACGTGCTGCTCTGCGGGCCATGGAAGAGAGGAGAGCAGAGAAGAGAAGATGGGCAGAGAGGAAGGATTTGACAGCTGAGGACAGTGGCATGAACATCTGGTAACACAGTAACGGGCACCAGTGTGGCAAGAAGGTAGACATAGTAGAACTGCATAAGAGAAAGCAGGAAAATGGTGAATGGAATAGCGGTATACACATTGATCTGCTCCACTCACAAGTCGGTGTGTGCTTGCCATCATCCTGCAGTCGCTGCAGCCACTGGTGATCCGCTGCAACCACTGGACAAAGCACACCGCACTGCACGGCTTGGAGCCTGAGAGACCCACGCACACGCACACAAAGACAGGCGCCGCCCTCCTATCCCCAACCCCCTCCTCTCTCCCTCCCACCCCCCTCGTTCCACCCCTCCCCTTCCACTCCTCCCCACCCCTCCGTCCTCACAATCATGGGTAGACAAAACACACACACACAGAAGCGGCGCAAGAAGGGAGGGTTAGGAGCAACAGGAGAGGAGGCGAGTGGCAGAAACAAGAACAAGAGACACGACTCTTGCCTCTGCGCGGCGACTCACTTCATAGCCCCCCTGCAAGCACCCCCTGGCACGTACCATGCTCCGTCCGTTGCTCTCCCACAGCTGCACCACGAGCAATCCGCCACACTCCGGAGCTTGGAGGCTGAGAGGCACACTCAGAGGCATGCACACACACACACGCACACATGCACACCCCACCGCCTTCCCCCCTTTCCCCCACACGCACATGCACAGTCCTTATCCACTCGCTGCCATTCCTGTCCGTCTCGCAGGACGTGAGGCACACACACGCATGGGGAGAGAGAGACACACACACAGAAGCGGCTCAACAAGGGAGGGTTAGGAGCAGCAAAAAAGGAGGCGAGTGGCAAAGACAAGAACAAGACACGACTCCTGCCTCTGCGCGGCGACTCGCTACGACTCGATTCACAGCCCCCCTGCAAGCACCCCCTGGCACGTACCATGATCTGTCCGCTGCTCTCCCAGTTTTGCGCCACGCCTTCACTTGAGGCATCCACGTGCTGCCATTGCTCTCCGTCTCGCAGGCCACGAGGCACACACACACATTCGGAGAGAGAAAGAGACACACACATGGGGGGAGAGAGAGAGACACACACACACACACACACGCGGGGGGAGAGAGAGACACACATAGAAGAAGGTTAGAAAGCAGGTGGCGAGTGGTGGACCCACAACAAGCAACAGACACGACTCTTGCCTCTGCGCGGCGACACTCTATGACAGTTCACGGCTATGTTGGAAAAGTCGCCAGAAACCATAAGCGCACTCCGTATAGTCGTTTACGAATATACGGTGTACGCAAGTCGTACGTATATTCGTTGGCGAAAGTTCGGGCTGACCCGAAAAAAAACCAGATTTCAATAGTCGCGCACGAATTGCGAATGTGCGACGCGACTCAAAATGTACGCACGTCCCACCCCAATTTGTACGCACGTCCCAACCACATTGTCACCCACACCTGTCAAAATGTGGGGACGTGGGAAAATTTGAACCGCACTGCACCCTATGCTATCGCGCGACTCCAACACACAAACACGAATGTCGTCAACCAGCGTAGGTGGTTCAACCACATCCTGGACTATAAGGTAAGCTCTCATTCCCGTCATCTGTATTATCTCTCTCCTCGTTCATTCTCTCTCAACACTCCCGCTCACTTGCACTTGATGTCGACTCCTTCTGGTACTCCCGCAAGTGCCACTTGTGAGGCTCCTAGTGTTTCGAATGACGCGACCATGGCGGACGACGAGGATGTTCCTGTGAACACCCATGTTATTTTTAAGCATTTCCTTACCTCTACCGAAGGTACCTCGAATGGTCCTGAGCGTACTCTCCGCATATGCCGGCACTGCAAGCTTAAGTTCGTAGGGGGCGCCTTCCGTTGCGCGCAACACATCACGCGCTGGAAAGGGCTGAAACGGAAGGACGTCCGTCTTTGCAAGGCGCCTATCCCTTCTGCTGACCGCGGCGCCGTCCGCGAATTGTACGAAGGCAAACACGCCCGCAGGGAAGGGAAGAAGAAGGCGGAGGAGATGGCGATCGAGGCGTGTGCGGGTGGAGCGAAGAAGCAGTGCATCGAAGACTTCTACGGGGAAGGGGCGTCGTGTGCGAAGGAATCGGCAGACGACGCCATCTGCCTCATGTGGGCGGCACTTCACCTCCCGGAGCATCTCGCCGATCACCCTCTCTGGCGCAACGCTGTGCGCTGCATCACGGACGCGGGCCATGGCTACGTTCCCCCGAAGCGGCGGTATGTTGGTGGCGCCGGCCTTGCGCGTTGCCGCGAAAAGATCGAGAGGGGGCTCGCTCCCATCACTGCGAGCTGGAAGCGGGATGGCGTGAAGATAGGCTCGGACATGATGACGGACAAAAGTGGCCGTCCCCAAGCCAACATCCTGCTCATCAACGATTCCGGTGCAGTGTTCACCGAAAGCATCGACTGTAAGTTGGAGACGAAGACGGGAGGATACATTGCATCCGTTTTGCGCCCGATCATTGAGAAGGTGGGGCCCGCCAACATAGTTGCGTTATGCATGGATGGGGGCAGCAATTATGCGGCTGCATGTAGGGAACTCATGCTTGAGTATCCTCACATTGAGCATGTGCCGTGCGCTACTCACGTCATGGATCTGCTCATGGAGGACATTGGGAAAATGGATTGGGCGAAGGACATTGTGGCTAAGGCGGGGGTGATTATTACCTTTGTGCGTGCCCACCATTTCACCAAAGGTTACATGCGAAGCCCGCAGGTGAAGGGAGGGAAGGGGAAGCAGGTGCTGAAGCCGGCGGGCACCAGATTTGGCACGCAATTCATCGCGGTGCAGCGGCTTTGCGAGGTGCGGAGTGCATTGACGCAGATGGTGCTGAGCCCGGAGTGGCAGGCTTGGGCGAAGGGGAGGAAGCCGCCGGTCGAGCCCTTCGCAACCATGATCATGGATGTCGTGTGGTGGAAAGGTGCGGAGTTCTTCGTCGCCCTCCTGAAGATCCCCTTTGTCGTCATGCGCAAGACCGACTCGACGGCCAAGGGCATGATGGGCAGGATGTACGATCTGATGCTGCAGCTCACGGAAGACATCAATGCGAAGCTAGAGGAGGAGGAGGCGGGATTGGTGCTGTCCAGCAGTGAACGCACGGAGGTGACCAACATCGTCCAAAAGCGCTAGGACCATAGCATGGCGTGTGCCATGCACGTGGTTGGCCGGATCCTCAACCCGGTCAACCAAGAGGAAGGCATCTTCCGCACCGACCTGGAGTGTACTCGCGTCTTCAAAGCGTTTGTCGCTCGTCACTACGCAGGGCGGACCGTCACGCGCAAGGAGGGCGAGGAGCTGCGCGCATCCCACGTCATCCAGGACGGCCTGACGGCATTCAACACCCTTCAGGGGAGCTTCAGCCTACCCAACGCCATCTCTGACCGTGAGCTCGTGAAGGCCGGTAAGAAGACGGCCGTCCAGTGGTGGACGTGGCACGGGACGGAGCACCCCGAGCTGACAACGCTCGCTTGCCGCGTTCTCTCTCAGCCAGTGTCCGCATCGGCGTGTGAGAGGAACTGGGCAGTGTGGGAATCGATCCACACTGCCAAGCGCAACAGGTTGGGGTCCGAGAAGTGTCGGGACCTCGTGTATGTTGCGCACAATTGGAACATTGTGCGCAACTGGCACAAGGGGGCTGAGTGGGTGACGGTTCTCCCGGGGAACATCCCTGAGGCCTCCCTGCCGGAAGGGTACAACGAGGTTCTGGAGGAGGATGAGGAGGAGGGGGAGGAGGATGAGCTGGAGAATGAGTACAAGTAGAGGAGGAAGGAAGGGACGGGGGGAGTAGAGGGTGGGAGTAGGGGGTGGGGTAGGAGAGATGCATGTTGCTTGCTTAGAGTAGTTGAGAATGTAAGGTTTTTTCAATATATGAAATTCGGTAAAACCACCACTCCCCCCCCCCTCCTTCGGCGGTTTTTTTCGTCTGCCCGGTAAAAACCTTTTGCTGCCCGGGCAGCGTACTTTCTGCGACTTTCGAAGTCACTCACGAAGCGCATAACGCACTATACGCAAGCGTATATACGCTTGCGTATAATGCGCTGGGCGCGACTTTTCCAACATAGGTTCACGGCCCCCCCGCAAGCAGCCCCTGGCACGTACCATGCTCCCTTCGCTGCTCTCCCACTCCTGCGCCATGCCCTCACTTCAGGCGTGCTGCTCCAGGTGTGGTGGACTGGTTGGTCTGATGGACTCACACCTCCTTGTGTGCTGGCCTGGCCATCATCCTGGCCATGAAGGGGGGAGAGCGAGGCAAAGGAATCAGGTTAACCGCATACAGTAAGACAAGAGAGAGAGAGCCACATAGACAAGGGTGAACGGAGACGGGTAAGCTCTGAGACACCCTGACAAGAGCACAGGCGGCATTGAACAACCAACAAATAGAGGGAACTAGGTGGCGATAGGATAAGCTGCACTCACTCACCCCTCCATTTCTGCTGAAGCCACCAGTGCAGCTGTCACTGACTTGCAACTGACGCTGGCACCACTGGCACCGCTGCCCATGCCGTGATAGATGCTGGAGTTTGGCTGCTGCCGCCGCCGGCACCTCTGACATGCGAGAGGAGATGGCAGATGGCACCAGTGCAGCTGTCACTGACTTGCAACTGACGCTGGCCCCACTGGCACCGCTGCCCATGCGGCTGGTTCTGGACAAAAGGTGTGGCACTGCTGCCACCAGTGCTGCTGCTGCCAATGCGGCTGTCCACGGCGCGTGCTCTGGATAAAAGCTGCTGATGAATGGGCGGAGAGTTGAGAAGAGCAGACGGCAGGAGTGGAGAGGTTTCGGAGCTGAGAAGAGTGCCATGAAACTCTGGCAATACACCAGCAAAGATATGTGGGCACCGTGGAAATCTCCCAACTGGTAGACATGACCGAACTGCACAAGAGAACGCATGAACACGGCGAATGGAGAAGCTGTGCAGCCACTGGTGATCCATGCGAATGAAGTTGATCTGATGGACTCACAACTCCTTGTGTGCTCGCCATCATCCCGCAGCTGCTGCAGCCACTGGTGATCCATGCGTTGTTGCAGACTCTGGCGATCCCTGCCCCTCGAGTGCTGGAGGTGAGGGGAGGAAGGAAGGTAAGGAAGAGGAAGCGAGGCCTGAGCAAGAAGAGACAAGTGAGTGGATGAGAGGCCGAGCAGAAGCGAGTGGATGAGATGGCACGCGAAGGCTGGAGAAGGGACTGAGATAGAATGGCATGCATGGTGCATCTGAACTCGCGGTTACCTCTTGATTTGAAGAAACTTTGCAGGAGAATTAAGGCGCCATTTCTCCATGCTAAACGGTTGCCTCTCGTCCATTCCCCGTCCGCTCCCTCCCTCTCCGTCTCGCAGGCCGTGAGGAACACGCACGCATGAGGAGAGAGAGCCACACAGAAGCGATGCAACAGGGGATGGTTAGAAGCAGCAGGAGGGGAGGCGAGTGGTGGAGGCAAAAGCATCAGACACGACTCTTGCCTCTGCGCGGCGACACCCTCCGACTCAATGCACGGCCCCCCCGCAAGCACACCCTGGCACGTACCACCCTGCCACTCTGCCTGCACCACGCCTGCTCTGCAAGCGTGCTACTCCAGGCTGCTCTGTTGCTGCTGCGCCAAGCCTTCGCTCCAAGCAGCGCCCTGCCGCTGCCCGTGCTCTTGGTTGCTCCGTTGCTTCTGCTACTGCAGTCGTTGCTGCCGTCGCAACCACTGGTCGCTGCAGAGGACAGATGAGGACAGGAGAGAAGGGGTTTGAGAACTGAGAAGTGTGGCATGAGAACATGGCAACACAGCTGCAAAGACTCATGGGCGCCATGGGGGGATGGTAGACATGAGAGAACGGAACAGAAATCAGGAAGATGGTGAAGAGTGAACAGAGAAAGCAGGAAGATGGTGAAGAGAGAAGATAGAAAGCAGGAAGATGGTGAAGAGTGAAGAGAGAAAGCAGGAAGATGGTGAAGAGTGAACAGAGAAAGCAGGAAGATTGTGAAGAGTGAACAGAGAAAGCAGGAAGATGGTGAAGAGTGAAGAGAGAAAGCAGGAAGATGGTGAAGAGTGAAGAGAGAAAGCAGGAAGATGTTGAAGAGTGAAGAGAAAAAGCAGGAAGATGGTGAAGAGTGAAGAGAGAAAGCAGGAAGATGGTATACTGCTTGATCGCCTCGCCACCATCCTGCAGTCGCTGCAGCCATTGGTGATCCCCGCTGCCACTAGCTGCCATTTCCCCCGTCTCGCAGGCCATGAGGCACACACACGCATGGGGAGAGAGAGACACGCACAAAAGTGGCACAACAAGGGAGGGTTAGGAGCAGCAGGAGAGGAGGCGAGTGGTGGAGGCAAGGGCAACAGACACGACGCCTCTGCGCGGCGACTCCCTACGACTGACTTCACTCCACACCCTGCAAGCACCCCCTGGCACGTACCACTTCTCCTCCTTAGTAGAGCCTGCCACTCCTGCGCCACACGTTCGCCCCAAGCAGCACCTGCTGCGACCCGCGCTCCAGGAGCCAGGCGTGCTGCTCCAGCTTGCCTGCAATGCGAAGGGACTGTGGCTTGTGAGTCAGGCCAAAACCAACAAGTTGCGAGATTTCAGAGGAGAGAGCAGTGAAGAACGTGCAGTAGAAGCATGAGCGCTTGGCATCACAAAAGGCAAAGCGTTCAGATGAGAACATACTTGCCTGAAAAGTCAATGCGCTGTTGCATTCACTAGCGCTGCTCCTGCTGCTTCAAGTCACCAGTGGTGCTGCATTCACCAGAGCTGCTGCTGTGTCTCGGGCTGAATGAAGCCTGCACACTTGTCACCCGCATCCACTCCCTGCCATTCCCCGTCTCGCAGGCCATGAGGCACACACACACGAGGGGAGAGAGGCACGCAGACAGAAGCAGCGCAATAAGGGAGGGTTAGAAGCAGTAGGAAAGGAGGCGAATGGTGGAGTCAAGGGCAAGGTCTCTTGCCTCTGCGCGGCGACGCCCTACGACTCACTTCACGGCCCCCCTACCAGCACCGCCTCGCACATACCATGCTAAGTCCCAATCCTGCGGAACGCCTTCACTTCAGGCGTGCTGCTTCGGGATGACTCTCGAGCGAGGCAGCAATGGAAGTCACGTCCGTTCCGCGTCCACTCCGCGCCAATCCGCGTCCACTCCGCGCCAATCCGCGTCCACGCAGAGCCATTCCGTGTCTACGCTGTGCCATTGCCCTACACCTCGGAGGCCGCGAGGCACACACACGCGCATGGGGAGAGAGAGACAGCCACACAGAAGCAGCGAAATAAGGGAGGGTTAGAAGCAGCAGGAAGCGAGTGGTGGAGCAGCAAGCAGACACGACTCTTGCCTCTGCGCGGCGACGCCTACGACTCACTTCACGGCCCCCCTGCAAGCACCCCTCCGTGCACGTACCACGTTCCGTCCGGCACTCTGCCGCTGCTGCGCCACGCCTTCACTTCAGGCGTGCTGCTCCTGGCTGCCCCTCGTGCGCGCCAGCAACGACCGCCGCGTCGATTCCCTGTCCATCCAATGCAATTCTCGTCCGTCTCGCAGCCGTAAGGCACACACACGCACGGGGAGAGGGACACGCATACAGAAGCATCGAGAACACGGGAGGGAGGGTTAGAGGCAGCAGGTGGCAAGTGGTGGAGCTGCAAGCAACAAACACGACTCTTGCCTCTGCGCGGCGACGCCTACGACCTACTTCACGGCCCCCCTGCAAGCACCTCCTGACACGTACCACGTTCCGTTCGCCGCTCGCCGCGCCGTCAGTTGACGCGTGCTGCTCCAGGCCGCTCGGTTGCTGCTGCTGCTGCAGTCGTTGCTCTCGTCGCGACCACCACCGCGTCTCTGTCTTGGTCAAGACCCGACTGCAATCCTCGAGCGACGGCGGAAACAGCAGCTCCGTCGCTTGGACGGCGGAAACAGCAGCTCCGTCGCTTGGACGGCGGAAACAGCAGCTCCGTCGCTTTGACGGCAGAAACAGCAGCTCCGTCGCTTTGACGGCGGCGGAAACAGCAGCTCCGTCGCTTTGACGGCGGAAACGGCAGATATTGCGGTGACGGTGATGATTCGATGGCGGAAGCAGCAGCAACTCGCTTTGACCTCGGAAGTTGTTGACAGCGAAAACGGAAGTAACGTTGTTTGTCGGCGGAAATGACAGCGCCGTCGCTTTGGAGCCGGAAACGGCGGAAACGGCGGAAACTGCAGTAAAGTAGTGTCTACAGCGGAAGCAGTAGGGATGTCGTTTTCATCGCGGAAATGGCAGCAACGTTACTGCTTCGACGCCGAAACCGTCAGCAGTGTTTCTTCAACACAGCTGTTCTGACGGAAGCACCAATAGCGACGTCGCGTCGGCGGAAACAGCAGGTAGGCCTCTACGCGTAAAGCAGCTAACAGGTTGGCGTTATGGCGGAAAAAGTAGCTAAGTCTTGACGGCTATATCAGCGACGATGATGCCTTTTCTGGCGGAAGTAGCGGCTACGTCGCTTTGATGAGAAAAAAAGCAGCAACGTCACATTGATGACGAAACACCGCAATACTTCTAGGACGGTTGAAGCAGCGCCGGTGGCGATGCCTTGGCGGAACGCCGTCTATAGAAGCTCAACGTCGTACTCGCCTTAACTTGGGATGAGGTTCATCGTATGATACCATTTCAAGTCCGAATCCCAATCACCACGTTCACAGCGTCCTAATCACATTTGGTCTAGATCGGCAGACAGAGTCGAGGCTAATAAACTATGAGCGAGTTTAAGCATAGTTCATGTGAGCGAGTGAACGAGGGGACAGTGCAACCAACAGCCGACATAGCTAGACATGGCTCAGGGCGAAGATATGAAAAATGGCAGGCCTAGAGACAGTGCAAGCCGTGGAGAAGAAACCGAAGGGAATTGCTTGTCCCGCTCTGAACAATTGCAAGGAGAAACCAAGGGAAAAACCTCCAGCAAGGTTTGGCTGGAAGGCGGGCGCGCGGCTGAATTCCTCCGTCAACTTCCGTCCCATGCCATACCAAACAAGCCCAGTCCCTTGGCCCATGAAACCTATAGGCATTTCATGCTAGCGAGGAGGAGGTTCGGATCATAAGTGGGAGGCGGTCATTGGCTGGCCAAGGCGGTTGCCAGATCAGTCAGAGCGTACATTTGAAAAATTTGGAGGGAGTATGGAGGCTCGGTGGGACGAGGTTCGGTCGAAATGGTTTGGAAGATAATCTGCGATAATGGGCGAACTCAAGGGCGGTTTACCAGAACCATTCTGTTATATCAAGCACTACAAAAAAATACTTCATGATTCAATAGAAATAGATGCCTAAACAATAATCCAGTATGATATCTTGAATGCAAACAATGATATTTTTTAAACACTTCTACAAGGCTTCACGAAGATTCCCCGTCGGCCTGTGCATGGCCAGGCACTGCTACATGAAAGGTTAATTCGGGAAGAAAAACCGCAGACAGATTTTATCCATCCATCCGGCCATCAAGTGCCAAGGTTCCAAATAAATACAGGCTGCCAAGGATGCTCACTAGGCATGTCCTGCCATGCAGTCTTCCAAAAATGCACGTTCTGAAATTGAAATCCCCTCCTAACGATTCAACCTCTCTCAATCCCTCCCACACCGTACCTTCCAAACCTACTCAAATCTCAAGTTTGTCCCTTACTGTCACATCCACTTATTCCATCCTTCCCTGCCTCATACAAACTACAGCCCATCCTCACTCTTCCCGGCCAGCCCACGTAGCCCAGTCTGCCTCATCCCACCGAATCTCGCCCAATCACCTCATCTCACTAACCAAATTCGCACACGATCACCATCGCACCGTATCACACCCATCATGCACTCCCTCACAAATTTATCACCCATTCCACCTCCCTCACTCACTCCGCAGTATCTCACTCACCCTCCTCATCGAGCCTAGTTCAGCCCAGCCTGCCTCATCCCAAGCCAACCCATCCGACCTACATCAACCTCACCAACCTGCTACTTCCTCTGGCCAATCCCCTACGTCACCCAGCCTATGTCCATTCCTTACCTCACCTGCACCCTCATGCCACTTTTTCCTATCACACAACCACCCCCTCGCCACCTGCTACTTGACCACCCCACATACCCTGCCTCGTACCAACCCACCATGCCCAACCCACTGGGCACCAGAACCCACCTTCCCATCTATACACCTACCCACCTACCCACCAACCATAACCCACCTACCGAGCACCTTCACCCATCTACCCATCACCCGTCACCCACCTTCCCATCACCCATCACCCACCTACACACCCCCTCACCCAACCAACCCATCAATTCCATAGCCACCACAAAACGCACCACCCACCACCTGCCCACCCTGTTAGACACCCAACCACCTGTGCACTACCCACCACCCAGCCACCCAACACCCAACCCACCCACCTAGTTACCCAACGACCTACCTACCCACCTACCACCCACCCATTCACCCACCCACCACCAACCCACCCAACCACCCACCTACTCAACCATTCACCCATTCACCCACCCACCCACCCACCCACTGATTCAACCAGCCAGCCGCCCGCCGACATACCAAGATACCACCAAGGCAACTACCCATCTATTCACCGGCCGACTTACCAAGATACCACCCAGGCAACTACCCATCTATTCACCCGCCGACTTACCAAGATACCACCCAGGCAACTACCCATCTATTCACCCGCCGACTTACCAAGATACCACCCAGGCAACTACCCAACCCACCTACCAGCCTACCCATCTATTCACCCAGCTACTTACATACCCACCAATCCACCCACAAATCCAACCCATCACCCATCCTCCAACTATCCATATACCCACCAACCCACCCCGGTGCCTACCCACCCACCCACATACCCACATACCCACATACCCACTTATCCACATACCCACTTACCCACATACCCACTTACCCACTTACCCACATACCCACTTACCCACTTACCCACTTACCCACCTAACCACCCACCCGGCCCCCCACCTACCCACTTACCCACCCACCCACCCAACCCATCTCCTATCCACAACCTAACCACCCACCTATCCACTTACCCACTTCCCTTACCTCTCACTCACCCATCCAAAGAGATACAGCCCCTTTCCCCCCACTCACCCACCCAAGGGAATTCAGCCCCCTTCACCTCACTCACCCACCCAAAGGGATTCAGCCCCCTTCCCTTATACTCACCCACCCAAGGGGATTCAACTCCCTTCCCTTATACTTACCCACCCAAGGGGGATCAACCCCCTTCCCTTATACTCACCCACCCAAGGGGGTTCAGCCCCCCTCCCTTATACTCACCCACCCAAGGGGATTCAGCCCCCCTCCCTTATACTCACCCACCCAAGGGGATTCAGCCCCCTTATACTCACTCACTCACTCAAGGGGACTCAGCCCCCTTCCCTGTCACTCACCCACCCAGCCCATCCCCTCACCTGCCAGCAGTAGGAGCAGCAGAGAGCCCACTTCCTTAACGAAACAGCAACTCCAGAAGCTGTGTCTTGCGGGATGAAGTGTGGTAGTGGAAAATCGCTTCCAGCCCAAGACTCAAATCCCACCCCTGACGTAGCTAGAGCTGACGCGAACCAGAGCCGCCAGCCGGTGGGCTCTGACGGTGTCCATTAAGCCTTGAACGCCAGATTGGGAACCTGAGCACCGAGTGCCGTGCCGCACAGATTCCACCCACCACACCCCGACTCACAAACAAGTCGCAACCACAGAGGATGCTGCCCCCAAGGCAGTGAACGCCCTGCTTGCTCCCATGCTCCCCACCCACCCCCTCCTCCCAAACTTCAGCCCCATGCGTACTTACCTGTACCTATCTCAGTCGTGCAGTGCGCCATGATGCTGAGGCTGCTGGGAAGTGGAGAGAGAAGGGGGGTTTAGGGGAGGGAGAGACTCCTCTGTAGGCCAGGCAGGGTGCTGCTGGGAGGGAAGGGAAAAAGGAGAGAGGAGGAGGTGAGTGAGAGGGTGGACTCCACTCTTCCACTCTTACTCCAGTGCTCCCCACCTTCAGCCTGCAGGGAGGAGGGAAGAGAGAGAGAGGAGGGGATCAGCTTACCATACCTCACCTGTTACCATACCACACCTGTCACCATACCATACCTAGTACCATACTTCACCCACAGCTAAATCTAGCCTAGCCTCGCCCCCCACCCCCACTGCTGCTTCTGCTGCTGCCGGTCTGCTACTCTGCTTCACCCTGCCGCTGCCGCTGCCACACCCCTCCTCTCCGCTGCTGCCCTGCTGCTGCCCTGCTGCTGCCCTGCTGCTGCCCTGCTGCTGCCCTGCTGCTGCCCTTCTGCTGCCCTGCTGCTGCCCTGCTGCTGCCCTGCTGCTGCCCTGCTGCTGCCCTGCTGCTGCCCTGCTGATGCCCTTCTGCTGCCCTTCTGCTGCCCTGCTGCTGCCCTGCTACAGCCTTCAGTGTACTGGGAGGGAGGGGAGAGGGAGGGAGGCAGGGAAGCAAGGGACTGCAGTGAGAATGGGGAGAAGAGCATGCAGAAGCATGAAGGGACGGAGGGAGCAAAAACGGAAGTGAGCATGGGGAGAAGACCAAGCAGCAGCAAGAGGGCACGAGGGAAAAGAGGCTCACATTGTTTCAGACGATCCAATCCCAATACTCTCCCATCCCATCCCAGCCGAGTGGAGTGCTGGCCCCGTTGCCTCCCACCTGCATGGCCACAAGGGTAGGGCTGCAGAAGAGTGGCGGTGTTGACCCCACACCCCTCCCCACCACCTGCAAGGCACACACACAGCAACAGTGAGTGTACTGTGCGGGTACTAAAGGAGAATCGACTCGGCAAAAATCTGCAAAGCCAGAGGGGGGAGGGGCCACTGGGGGAGGCACGGTCACAAGCCACGGACCGCCTAATGAACCTAAAAATGTTAACCTGAGGGGGCTGTTAGGCTTTGGGGGGGCTGAACTTGAACCTGAGGGGTTACCAGTAGTAGGGGTGGGGGGGTCTGTGGCTTGAAACACGTGCCTTAACCAATAGCGAGGATTTTTGAGGAAAAGGATGGGAAACACAAAGAACGCAGAATGATGCACTCTTGGCAGACGGAAATGCAAAACCAAGGAGGAGCGATACTCAGCTGGACAGGCGACGGCTTGTTGCTGCCCCTTTGCCACATCCCCTCTGTCGCCCCCCTCTGTTGCCCTCCCTTCAACGCAACGGGTTCTGGTGAGGAGGGTAGAGGCCGTGAGAGGCAAGGAAAAGGGACAGCAGTGAGAATAGGGATAAGAGCGGGCAGAAGCGTGAAGGGAGGGTGGTAGCAAGAAGCGTGAAGGGAGGGTGGTAGCAAGAAGCGTGAATGATAGAATACAGGAGAGCTGCAGCAGCGATAGAAGAGGAGGGAGAGATAAGGGTGAGGCCAAGGAGGAAATGACGTACCTTGTGAGGCCAAGCCCATCCCCATACTCTCCCTCGTGGCGCCAAGGAGGGAGACTGGTGCAGTGCTGCAGTGCTGCCGCCCTCCCATCGGCCACAGGGGAGGAGCGTGGGGAAGCGTCGGTGTTGACCCACACGCCCCTCCCCTCCACCTGCAAGGCACACAAGCAGGGATAGTCAGTTGGCAGTCAGGGGAATAAAACGCACAAGAAGTTTTGAAAGGCACGGCAAGAGAGGGGAGGGGTCACTGGTGGAGTCCCGGCCACAAACCACAGACCAAAAGGGGTACCAGCACCTGAGAGCTTACCTGCACCTGAGGGGGTACCTGCACCTGAGAGCTTACCTGCACCTGAGGGGGTACCTGCACCTGAGAGCTTACCTACACTTGAGGGGTTACCTGAAGTGGGGAGTCTGTGGCATGTGAGCCAGGCCCAACCAGCGACTTGTTTCAAGTGGAAGGGTGCAAAGCACATGAGGGAACGAGAGATGACGTGGCAGGCAAGGGTGAGGGCAGGGAAGAAGGTTCACTTATCTGATGGCGTGAGAGCTGGAGGCGAGCACAAGGCAGGTGCAGCACCACCAGGTGACTCCCTTCCCCGGCAGCCCTCCTCCCAGCCTTCCTGTTCTGCTGCTCGGCTGCCGGTGTGCACAGCCTTCCCTTGATGCTAATCAGCCTGGTAGCGGGCTGAAAAGGGAGAAGTGGGACAGGAGAGGAGTAGCCGGAGGAACTGGTGAGTGGACATGAATAGAAACACTCTTGCCAATACGAGAAGAAACAAATATGAGAATGACAGAACTGAGGAGAGCTGCAGCAGCGAATGAAGTGGAGAGGGAGAGAGCGGTGAGCCAAAGAGGGAGGCGGCGTACCTTGCAAGGCCAAGCCCATCCCCAAACTCTCCCTCGTGGCGCCAATTCCAGTGTGCTGCAGTGCTGCCGCCCTCCTATCCCCATGGAACCTGCACAGCCACAAGGGAGGGGCGTGGGGAAGCGTCGGTGTTGACCCACACGCCCCTCCCCTCCACCTGCAATGCACACACAGCAGAAGTCAGTGTGCAGCGAGGGGACTAAGGACGACGTCCAAGCAACTGAAGGGGGAGAGAAGGGAAGGGCCACTGGTGGAAGCACAGCCACAAGCCACAGACTCAAAGGGGAACCTGAACCTGAACCTGAACCTGAACCTGAACCTGAACCTGAACCTGAGGGATTACCTGAAGTAGGGGTCTGTGGCCTTTGAGTTGGGACCCAACCAGTGGGAAGAATTCAAAGAAAGCGTCTAAGAAAACAAGATACAAATCAAAGCAGAATGATGAGCAATTGACAACGTTCGAAGGAGGAGAATATACTTAGCTGGAGATTTCAGGCCCCCGTGCTGCCCCATGCTGCTTCTTCTGCTGCTCCTGCTGGCATAGGCCCTCCATGCCTCCCTTCCCCAACCATCCCTTCCCTTTCTGCCAAGTAATCTGGACGGAGGGAAGGGGAGGGAGAGTGGGAACAGTTGCAGGGAAGGAGGCAGGGAGGGCGACAGCTGCAGAAGCAGAAGCAGCAGATTGTGATGAAGCGAATGGAAGGCTGAGAGCACAGGCTGCAAGGGGGACACGGCCGAGGGTGCCTACCACATGTTACCACACCTGGGGCTGTAAGTACCTGAGGAGAAGGGCACCTGCTACCTTAGGCTGAACCTACCATCTGTTACCTGGGGAGGTGGTTGATTCCCTGGGCGTGTCCCCTTGCAGCAAGAGCAGCGATGGGCGCATGACATGCGAGCAGAGAGAACAGATCATAGCAGGACAGAACGGAACAAGAAGCAAGAAGTGGCTGGTGAGACCTAGAGATTAGAGCACTTAGCTTCTGGAAGGGAAAGTCAAAGCTCTGTTGGTGCCCCTTGTGCTGCCCTCCAGCTGCCCCTTGTGCTGCGCTCCTACTCCCCCTTCTGCTGCCCTCCTGCTCCCCCTTGTGCTGCCCTCCTGCTCCCCCTTGTGCTGCCCTCCTGCTCCCCCTTGTGCTGCCCTCCTGCTCCCCGTCCTGCTGCCCCCTGCTACAGCCTTCAATGTACTGGGAGGGAGGGGAGAGGGAGGGAGGCAGGGAAGCAAGGGACAGCAGTGAGAATGGGGAGAAGGGCATGTAGAAGCGTGAAAGCAGGGAGGAAGCAAGAAAGGGAAGTGAGCATGTGGAGAAGACCAAGCAGCAGCAGGAGTGCAAGAGGGAAAGAGGCTCACCTTGTTCCAGACGACCCAATCCCGATACTCTCCCATCCCATCCCAGCCGAGTGGAGTGCTGCCCCCCTCTGCTCCCACCACTGCCACCTGCATGGCCACAAGGGGAGGGGTGCGGAGGAGTGGCGGTGTTGACCCCCACGCCCCTCCCCTAAACCGGCAAGGAGAGAACTGAAGACGAGTGAGTAAGCAGCTAGGGTACCAATGCAAAGCGAGTGCATGGGTGGGGTGGGGTGCGTTGGAGTGGGGTGGCAGGTGACAGCAGAAAAGGGGGCCACTGGAGCAGTCTCAGCTTCAAGCCACAAACCCAGAAGGGCTCTATACCAAGGGAGGCTTAACCTGAAAGGATACCTTCTGTACCAGGGGTGGTTTACCAGAAAAAAAAGGGGTCTGTGGCTTGTCGTTGTGGCATGACCAGAGGCTCAAGCTTGAAGGGAGGCTCAGGTCTCTTGGGTGGGACAGAGGGCAGCACACGAAAAGCAACAGAGTGTGAGGGTTGGGAGAAGAGAGTAAGGGCGGGGTAGTTAGCTGTGGGTGGGTTGGGTGGAGAGCAGCTGCTGCCTGTGCAATCCGTGTCCCCCGCCACTGCCACTCCCATGTAAGCGACCTGCTGGGACAAGAGAGGGCAGATCAGGACAGAGCGAGGAAGGAAGGAGGAGGTGGAGAAAACGGGGGAGTGAAGGGGGAGCACAGACGTGGTGAGGGATGAGGAAAGAAGCAGACGAGTGGAGTGAAGGGAGAGCAACGAGTGCAGAAAGTGCAAGTTGATGCGTGCATGAATGGACTGCTGCAGTGGCACACCCAAGAGACCTCGTACCAGCTGAACCAAAGTCAAACAAATACCGGAGGCTGTACCAAGAAAATCATACCTGTTACCTTGGGGGAGGGAGGTCTCATGGGTGTGACAGAGAGCAGTGAAAGAGGCATATGATGCATGGTGCGAGCACAAAAGGCAACAGAGTGCGAGGGTTGAAGAAGGCACTTAGCTGGCGGTTGTAGAAGGAGCTGATGCTGCTGCCGCGCGACCATTTTGCCATGCCACGATTTGCGGATGAAGATTTCGCCATGAGGCGAATTGCAGACGACGATTCCGCCGTGCGACGACGCGTGGAGGACGAAAGCCTCACCAAAAAACGCGAAACCACAAACTGGCGACGCCTAATCACATAGCAAGTGGTCGCCAACCGTTTGCTTGGCGAGACAGCGTGAGCAGAACCTGCACAATATCAAGAAAAATAAAGCTCAGTTGGTTGAAAACGAGGTGAGAATAGGCTACGGATATTACTACAAACGATGAGAAACGGACTGAAAACGGCGAAATGAAAGACGCTCACCAGAAATTGCTGGATTTGGAGTCACGACTTCAGCTTTGCGACGATGTACAAGTCGCTGAAGCGCGTCGAAGTCGAGTTCAAGTGGTCTGTGAACGTGAATAATACCTGCAATGCGAAAATAATCGCAATCTGTTGAGTTAAATCTCGCATGTGAAGAACAAGCTAGAATCTGCAAGAAATGACGAATCAGCGACGAAGTACATACCAAAGTTCGGAGGCTGGAACTGCACAACGAACTGAGTGCAGCTTGGCGGATTTGGCTGCTAAATCTCGAAGATTCCAATGTTGATTGAGGAACGATTTCGATGGGAGCGGAGAGCTACGGCTACCGAAAACAAAATGGAAGAGCTACGCTAGCAAGACGAAGGAGAACGCTCTCAGGTGGCGGAAACTCAGTTGAAAATGAGCAGAATCGACCATGTTGGAGAGAAATCGAGTCGAAAATGGCTGAGAACGGGCCAGAATCAGCCGAGGGGGTCACAGATTGAGGCTCACTTGGAATGACGGTGGTTTCATAAAGTAAATCTAACGGTTCCATAATGTTACTCTTTGAGGAGGTTGGGGCTAGATTCAAATCTCAACCGTAGGTCGAAGTTCCAACGTGTCACATGATGGTGCGGTTCAGGTGGTTTGGAACCCTCCGTTTGCTACACTCCGTCACGTGTCCCAATCGCCGTCAAGCGGTTACATCGAAAAAGAGAATCCAGAGATCTCCCAGAAAGGGTCCGTTGAAGGAAGCGGGAATCAAGGGTAGGAAGGAGCGAACGAAAAGCCCATGATTTTCGACCGTCGATTTGTAAATCTATCAGGTGGATCCGTTATTTTGCCAGTTCGACATCTGCCGCCGCGTCGCTCAATCTCGAACTACCAGTGGTGGCCAATGAGAGGCCACGAAACCCCTAGCCGTGTAAGAGAGCCGTTGTGGTTTGAAATGGGATTCCCGCTATACCTGGAGGGTAGGATCTCCCTTGGAATCCCTGGTTGGAGCTAGACTGGTTCGCAGTAGAAGCAGTTCCGTTTCTGGGTGAAATTCCTTGTTGGTGCGAAAGGGCAGAAAGGCGAAATTGCTATCTTGGTCCCCCGTGGCAGTGAATTCTGTAACCAACTTGCTACAGAATGGCAATTCGTCACATTTCTGGGTGCTCAGCCCTGACTCAAGCCAATGAGCGCGTAAGACAATCTCGTGACGTGGCAACTTGTAGCCTGACCTCTGGGATATTTGGCCCTCTGGGTTTGGTTGGGTAGATTTGGCTGAAAGTGGTCTGGCCTTTCGTGCGCCAGTTTGATTGGTCGGTGAAGGCGGTTCATCAGTGGTTTGGTTTCCGAGTCCTCTGGTTCGGTTCCCACTGGTGAGGTTTCGCCAGTTGTCGACACTTTGACTTCCTAAAAAATCTCGAATTATCCTCCGTCTGCAAGAATCTGTACCAGACATGTGGCTGAAGTATTGCAGGACCATTTTCTACCGTTCGATTACATAATTATTGAACGGAAACAATACTTTGGCTGGTCTGATAACCCGCTGGTACGAAAACGCCCTTGCCGCAATTGAGGCTCGGCCATACCTGACTGTGTTCTGCTGAACCCAACCGAAGTCAGTCAGCCCTTTGCCCTGTGGCTCACGTTACTGGACCGGCCAAGCTGCAAGAACCAAGGAGTCACAAGCAACCAGCAGCTTGTGACATTTCAACCTCACAGAGAGGACTTCAATGCACAGCATTGTGACATTTCAACTTCAGATTGTCTTTTTCAGGTCTCACTGCTGAAAGGACGCCACAGCTCATTTTCGGTCGTTTCCTCCGCTTGATTCCTTCTCCCCTCCGAGTTTTCCAGCATGGATTTCTTCAACAAGGCCGCTTCCCTTGTTAGCGCCGCTACGGAGACGAAGGCGGAAGTAAGCAATATTTATTCGGTTGTGGTTAGGGCACGCGTTCGTATTACTCGAAGCGCGAGTTTTTAACAGCAGCTTCTGCTCTTCTTTGCAGGCAGCGCCCGCAGCCGCGCCCGCAGCCGAGGGCTTCAGCATCGGTGGCGTCTCGTTGACGGATGCAGCTGGCTATGTTGAAAAGGCGAAAGCAGCGGTAGCCGTTGCACAATGCAACGAGGTTAGTGCTGTTCATTTGTTATTACTACCCGATTCATATCCGTAATCGCGAAATCCCACTCACCGTTTTCCCTGAACGTGCGCAGGCGGTGAAAAAGGCTGGCTTTGACGACGAAGCCAAGGTGCTCGGGGATCTTCTCAGTCAAGCTGAGAAGGTAAGAAGCACGATTCCTCATAACGTTGCTTTTGCATACGGATAGTACTCAAGTTACCCTTTTTTTGCTGCAGATGATTCCTGGTGCGCCAGCGCCTGCTCCTTCTCCTGCTGCTTCTGCGCTTTCTGCTGCTACTGCTGCGCTCGCAGCCGTCGCTGCCCCTGCAGCTGCTGCTGCGCCTGCCGCCGCTGCTGCGCCTGCTGCTGCGCCTGCCGCTGCCGCTGCTCCCGCTGCTGCGCCTGCCGCTGCCGCTGCTCCCGCTGCTGCGCCTGCTGCTGCGCCTGCCGCTGCCGCTGCTCCCGCCGCTGCTCCTGCTGCTGCGCCTGCCGCTGCCGCTGCGCCTGCAGCAGCTGCCGCCGCTCCTCCCTCTTAAAGCCGAGCAAATGTGACGCTAGAGCAGGTAGAGGAAGAGTCTGTTTAGGTCACCAGGTGCCCAGCAAGCGGAATGGTGACGTTATTGCTGGCTGAGAAGCCCACGTTAAAGTTCATGGGGTCGATGAAGTTGATTAGTACATGGGTACCTGATGTGTAACTTGTTTATTCATTTGGTGGGGAAAGCTAGTGCTCCACAGCTTAGAGAGACCTTCGGTGCTGTAGCAGGAGAGGAATGCAGTTTGTTACTCTGAAGTGACATTCAGTAAAACTCAAATGAGACCAGGAGGCGTGAACTCTCCTAGGATGTGAAGTAGCACGTGACACATCCCATCTCCTGTTACCTGATATCATAGATTGGGCATTTTACGTCTCTTTCTGTGTTCATGCTGCAATTTACAGGTAACAAAGCCTAGAAGGTGATATAGGTTCACACGACTTCTGATCAATCAACCACCTTCTAAACCCAGGTCGAGTTCCATGCACGGTATCATACGCTCAAGCTGGCTAGCTTATTCCTTTCATAGATGTGTCATTCAAGAGCACCCTTTACGCCTCTTCAATAAGCTTAACATGTCATGCTCTTCTGCCTGCTAAGCCTCATCCATCTGTGTTGCAGTAGCTGTGGAAACGTCTGTGGAGGCGTCAGGTCCTGTGACTTCAGGAACATTAAGAGTTGGATTGACTTGCTGATTTGCTGCTTCCACAACCTCTGATGGGACATATCGAAAGAACTTGTCCAATCTTGAAATTGCAGCCTGCATGATGAAAAACGCAGGTAGGAAGCATGAGTATGAGCAGACCGATGAAGCAACATTTCTACTAAACCATAACGAGGTCAGCAGGGAGGGTATGGGATACACACCTTGATAGATTTGAGGCTGAATGAGAGGAACTCCAACCTGCACACACAAATGAAGGTGAGCGGCAGTGAGATGGGAGCATAGTTGGAGAATGAACACCAAACCCTGAACTCCTGTGTGTTGAGGAACATTAGATAAGGAGGCTCGGCTTACTGCTGTGATGGGCTTGGAGCACCCATGTTCTCGAAATAATTACCGTAATCCGCCTGCATTCACTCAGCAGCAGGCATGTGAACATAGGACACAGGCAAGACAGGTCAGAGCAGGAGGGAATTCGAGTGTACAAAGGGTAATAGTTGCCTGGGAAGAGCAAGTTTGCATTGCAGTAAGGTAGTGGGGAGGTGTGAGTGAGAGGCTGAACACACACCTGTTGCAGATAGTCTATAATCTCGAATGCAAGCTCCTTTGCTGGCTGCTGTGACTTGTCCTCTAGCAGGACAGTGGTGCTGTAGATGGATGAGCAAAATCGCAGAGGGGATGGATGGGAAAGAATGCAAAGACGATGGATGGGAAACCACACAAAGAGGATGGTTGGATTCATGGATGCGGCGGCAAAATTTGGCATGGAAAGAAATGCCAAGGAGGTGAGGGGTTTTGGAGAAACGTGTACGAATCTGCACTTAGGGAATAAAATCCCCAACAACTGACAGGGTGGGAGCAGGAAATGAGGCAAGGAAGGAGGGGGGAGGTGGGGGAGGGGTCACTGATGACAATGAGAGACAACGAACTCTGAGAAGTCTACAAGGAGGGGGGAAGTGGGGGAGGTGGGGAAAATGGGTTGACTGGGTCTACTCAACAGATGTGTACCTGACAAGGTTTTCTCTGACGGTGTCAACAGTGCCCACTGCAAAGCGCAGCTGTGATCGCAGAGCCACAACATCTGGTACAGATGCACCAATGAGGAGAGAGAGACACAAGCAGGGAGACACACACACGAGGAGATTGACACAAATTGTTGCATGGGCAATGAGTCCCAACGCTGCATAAGATGGCTGAGAAGGAGGCTCAAGGATGAGGACAGCAACAAGCGCTCCCCTTCCAATGTAACAAGCGGCCCCCACTCCCCTCCCCACAACGCAACAAGCACCCCCCACTGCACAGCAAGCTCCCACCTCCGCACTGGTAGCAAGTACTGACCAAGCGAGTCTGCTTGTGAAACGATGGCCTGGAGAGCCAATTGCAGGCGGACAAGTGGCACGACGTAGAAGAAGAGAGGCTTGGTGGGAGGGGCCACTGTGAGCGGAATGTCGTACTGGCCAGGTTGGGAATGGGGGTGGGAGTGGGGATGGGAGTGGGGATGAGGGTGGGGGTGGGGGTGGGGATGGGAGTGGGGATGGGAGTGGGGGTGGGGATGGGGATTGTAGTGGGGGTGGGGGTGGGGGTGGGGGTGGGGGTGGGAGTGGGGGTGGGGATGGGAGTGGGGGTGGGGATGGGGATTGTAGTGGGGGTGGGGGTGGGGGTGGGGGTGGGGGTGGGAGTGGGGGTGGGGATGGGAGTGGGGGTGGGGATGGGAGTGGGGGTGGGGGTGGGAGTGGGGGTGGGGGTGGGAGTGGGAGGACCAGAGATAGGAGAAGAGTTGAAAGTAAATTCAGGGAGCATCTGAAAGGAACGATGGCCGGAATGTGGCACTCGGAAGAGGGGGAGTCAGGGGCAGGTGCAGAAAGAGAAACGTACAGGAAAGAATTTGGATGGGAGGGACGATAGATCGTGTGAGTGAAGTGAGTACAAGGGGCGCGATGAATTGTGCCATACCAGAGCGACAGGAAGTGCGAGCACAGCGAGGCCGGCACCAATGAGCAGCCGCCGCGTCACGATGCCGTCTCTCTCCTTGCCGTCCAGCTCGCCGTCCCCCTCGCCGCCGGCCTGCGCGCTCAGTAGCTCCGTCTCCGTGAATCCCCACGACCGCGCTGCTCCCTTCTTGCCACCTGCGGGACGAGCGCCGCGCATAACGACAAGCATAAAGAGAAGGGCGAGACGGCGTCAGGCGACGGGGAGTTTCCCGGGAACGAGACGGACGCGAGACGGGGAGCATGGAGGAACGATGCGAAAATAGAACTCAGGTGACGAGGAAATGGTTTGGGTGATAAGGGGGAGAGGAGAAGCGGGGAAATGGTGGAAGGGAGTGGGGCTTGTGACTGGAGAAGGCAAGTACCGGTGACGACGGGTCCTTGGAAGATGGTTTCGCGCGCGCCGGTGCCGTCGATGTACACGTCGCTGTTGGGCTTCATGCGGATCAGATTGTCCGCCTTCTCCAGCCGCCGCTGCTCCAACTCCAGCCGCAGCGCCGCTGCCTCCGCCTCCGCCGCCGCTAGCCTCGCTGCCAGCTCTTCCTTCTCCACATCCGTCTGTTGCTGCTGCTCCGTTTTTTCTGGCGTGACTGACGCCTGAAACGACGGAAACAGCAGAAGGGATGTCAATGTCACTCGCAACGGGTGGGGCTGGGATCGATGACATCAACGGGTGGGGCTGGGATCGATGACATCAACGGGTGGGGCTGGGATCGATCCATGCACTTGTTATTTGGTAGACATTGAAGTCATTAACAGGCATGCTCATTTGTGCTGATGAATTTGTCACGGTACCCATTTTTCTGCTTGCTGTTACATCCTTCTCATTTAGACTATTTCCAACTATTTAATGTCGTCTCCTCATACCTCATACTCTCCGACTGGGTTTTCCTGTGCTTGTTCATGCTCTTACCTCATCGTTCGGCCCTGATCGCACTGCCAGCTGACGACATTTGAAAGCCGAACGCTCAACAACGGCAGGTGGTCTGGCAACGAATCTAGAGAAGCTGTCGGAATTCCATCGAGAAATGCGTTTGCTCCTGCATCCCTGACTAGCCACTGGTGCAATCTGCAAACGAGCGGGAGAGACGAGCCCGATCATTGTTGCAAAAGCCCAGCAGATCAGACCTAGTTTTCCGTGTCAGGCTAAGGTCGTCAGAGGAACTTCACTGACACGGAATCACTGAACAAATTTTAGGAATCTGTACAATGCAGGAAGTTCACTCGGAAACGCCTAGGGCCAGGTAGTAGATTGATACTACAGTACACTGCATTTGCACAGGTGGGAGAACCTGAAGATTTGTGCGTGAAACTGGCCTGGAGAATGCCGAAGGTGTTTGTGGGGAAGGGGAGTCGACGTGGCTCGCTATTAGACCCTCTCAGGCCACGTGTACCGAAAGCTGGGTCAAGGCTGATGTGGCGAGGATGTTCAGCAAAGGCCTTATGTTCGATACAAGCGGAATGCTTGAGGTTTCAGAATGCTGGGTGCTGAGTACATCCGTGAATGTCAACGTAGAAAAATTGACGGAGTTATGTGAATCAGCTTTTACATCCAATTCTCGATTTCCGCATTCAAGAAATCGAAATTTCAAATGCTTCAGCTTGGCGCGAAAGCCTCCCATTGGGGCGTGGTGTTTCTTCCTGTCGCCCTTTTGAGCACCCAAATGCCAGCCACACAGAAAGCTTAGCGTCAGGCGGAACGGACGCACCTGCGCGTCATTCCAAGACATGGGTGCGCCATGGCATGTCGAATCAAAGCAGGCGTGGGTGGGGGATTCCGTGCGGTGCTTACGCGCAGATTTTATTCCGTGGCGGGTGGATGGATGGTCAACCTTAGCGGGGAGGGAGGGAGGAAATGGATGTTGCTGCGGCGAATGGAGTGTTACGATTGGCTGCCTTGATGCCTTGCTGGTCGCAAGTGTCATCGAGTCATCGAGTCTAGTGGATGAAAGTGAAGTCACTTTCTCGCCGGTTGGTTGGTGGCATGGCAGCATAGTCGTTTCTCCAGCCTGTTCGGCGAAAGTGAGGACCCACTGGAGGCCCCAGAGTGAAACAGCAAAGCGGATGTCGCAAACGTCGCAGATGTCGCTCGAGTTACATTATCAGGGAGCAAACGCACTCTTGCTGGAGTTGCCAGGAGTTCTGCGCTAGAATTCGCTGACCTATGGGAGACGCTATGCTGAACACCACGCAACCAGCAGCAGCTTTGGCATTTGCCACAGCAGTGGTGACTGACAGCAGGGGTGACATGTGAGTGATCGTGTTCGCCTGAAACCCAGAGAAATCGTTTAAGACCTCAGTTAACCGATTCAAAACTCGGAACATCTTGTGACACGCCATGCACTGCTCATGGTCGTCGTGAACAGTTCGGAGCTACGGGGATTTCCGTACCTTGCCTCACCGTGCCTTCGCCAACCGCGCTGCCTGGAACGTTTCGCCCGATTCTCCTCCGCTTGCTCTCTCTACCTTCCAAGCAATCCGCCATTCCCCTTCCCCGCAAGAAACGGGTTGCGGGAAGCGTCCGCTTCAAGGTAGCTCACCTGCCGCCATGCCACTCCCCGCATGGCATCACTCCGCTGGTTAGCTCTCTTCTTGAATGGCGGACCTGACCTGACGTTCGCAGTTTCAGCCATTAATTCTTTCAGCTAGGGTTGTTTGGACATATGGGAAGCGAGACTCAGGAGGCTCACAGAAGCCCCGCAGCTTCTTTAAACTCCTTGCTGGGGCTTTCTTGTTCTCACAGCCATCTTGCTGCTAATTCGGCTGAAGCTAATTTCGTGCTGAAGCGCTGTTCTATCTCAGGCCAATTAACCAACAGCAGCACGGTTAAAGTCAATAATAAAATTCTTGCCAGTAATAACCTAAATACGGCATTATATCCGCGCTCTAAGAGCAGTCTGTCTATTATCCCCTGGTGCTCGGAAACTGGCGGGTTTATTTCTAGCGTCCATTCTTAAGCGCACCTGCGCGCGAACGAGGGGGTGGCGCGCTAGCCTCGGCCAACGTAAGAGAAGTCAAGCGGAGGAGCTTCGGTCGTGCCTTTCTCAAACCGGAGTTAACGTGATACGGAAGACTTTCGTCGCATCTCCGCCGGAATCTTCGAGACGCTCCAAGGGGAACTGTTTAGTCAGCGGCGTCGTCAAAACGAAGTCCGTTCGACATAAGCACTCTCCGTCTGCTTCTCGCATTACCGAATCTTCCGTCTCGGCTGACGGCGCTCTCGCTGTCGCCGTCGCTCCAGCAGCAATGGCGGCGTTCAGAGCGACGGGAGGATCGGCAAACGTCTCACAGGAACCTCGCAAGGCAGGAGTTAAGGCTAATGCGTCCGAAAAGCCGGCAACTGCGGTAGCCGTGAGCAGCGGGCGCGGTTCTGACAGGCTCCAATCAGCTGCTGCGAGCGGTGTTGGTTCAGGTTCTAGTAGACTCCTACCGTCTGCTGCCGGTGCTGCCGATGCTGCCGTTTCCTCGAGCATGGTCGCCGAAGCCTCTGAAGAAGTACGAACAGCCGGGGTACGCTCGAGATTCTGCACAGTTTTGTTCGCTGTTCTTTGCTCCTGCCTCCGCTCAAATCGGTCCATCGTATGCTTTCCGGCTATTGCTGTGTTTCTCACTGCATCTCGACAGACTGTGCATTCCTGGCTCCTAGTGGTTCTTGGTTCCTTCATTTGAACTCGGCTGTTTTTCTATTTTGGACCTACCTTGGTCTGCAGACTGCGGCTATTAACGACGCGTGTCCTTCGCGGGTAAACTCCGAGCTGGCCGCGTGTGACGTGGCTGCGAGAATGACGGCGGATGCTGACGTGGCAGCTGAGCTGGATGGGAACGGACACAACCACGAGCACCCGCGATGTTCGCCAGTGCTTCGTCGCAAACCTATTGACGTGCCTGCGAAGATGGTTCGCCAGCTCTTCGCGACGGGCAAGATTAAATACACGGGATTGGACGAAGTGAAAGAGGACGGCGTGAGGGACTCGTGGACCGAGTCCTTGGAGCCTGAATCGCAGTTTTCTGATATGAATGAGCTTATGTCGAGCGGCCTTGATGGAATTACGTTCGATTCGTCGATCGCAGAGTCTGCTGGACAAGGGGATGACTTGTCTGACGTGAAAGGGGGAGAGAAGGGCGAAGAGGACAAGGGAGGGGAAGAGGAGGGATTGGAAGAGTTTGAAGAGGAAATAGAATTGGAGATTGAGGAAGAGGAGGTGGAGGTGGAGGAAGAGGAGGTAGGAGAGAAAGCCGAAGGCAAGGAGCAAGAAGAAAGCGACAGTGATGAGGACGAGGATGAGAGTGAGGATGAGGATGAGGATGAAGGGGAGGAGGAGGAGGGAGATGGGGAGGAGAGTGGAAATGAGGGTGAGGAGGAAGAGGATTTGGAGGAGGAAGAAGAGCAAATGGAGGATGGGTATTCGATTGTTCTGAAGGTTGGTCAGGTCATGTTGCCGTGCAAGGTGAGGTATGACAATGAGGAGATTTTTCAGATCGTTGAAGCAGTGGACGATTCGGAGATCGTGGAGGTGGTTGATGACGTGGCAGATAACGGTGACTTGGCAGTCAATGACGTGGATGAGCACCAGGACTGCCACGGGCACGTGCGAACCTGCACGTCTCTTCCTGCGGCCAGTGACAGCCCGCCACGTGTCCTTTCCCTGTCCATGGAGAATTCCTCCCCTCCCGCTCCTTCCTCACCCACCTCTCCTCTCCACTATCCGCTCATCTCCTCTTCCCCGCCCCCCACTGAGTCCCTAGAGCAAATGCTCACTCCCCCCACCATCCCCACTGCTCCGTTCCCGCCTCCTCCTAAGAGCATCCTCAAGCCCTCGTTTGTGGAACGCTGCAGTAACGCAACCTCCTCTTGCAAGGTCACGAGTGGCAATGCCATGGGAACCGTGGGCCGGAAGCGGCAGAGGGAAGGGAGCGAGAGTGGCAGTGCGTGTGGTGGGCGGAAGGAGGGGCAGGGAGAAGTGGTGGGAGCAGGGGCGTGCGCGGAGGCGAGGGGGGTGCGGCCGACAGCACGGGAGCGAGTGGAGAGGCAGATGGCGGTGGCAGAGGCAGCAGTGAGAATGCTCGTGGAGCGATGCAAGGTGAGGAGGCATGATAGATGGGAGGGGATGTGGGTCTGGGAAGTTGGGGGCAGAGGGTAGAGGGATTGCGGGAATCACATTGGGGAGCGGTATGCAAGGACATGCAACCGTCTCTTCGTGTTTTTTTTCTGTAGTTTTGTGTGCCATGCGTGAGTGTACCCATCTGCTGGAACCCTCGTCTGTGTGGTGCTCATGCAGGGTGAGAATCGCGATGATGCTTCACATGGTCACGGAGTGTCTCCTGTGCCGACCTCATTGGCTAACGATGTCCTGCACCAAATGGAGCAGCTGCGCCATGCAGTTTTGGACATAACCAAGGTATGCTGGATGTTTTTCCTTTTCTCTCTCACGCCGATGGTAGAGACATTCAGACCGTCGCTTTCGTACCCTCGAGTTTGTATTCACCATGTCCATTTTGTCGAGGCATCTCATCCATAATGGGGTTGTTTTCCTTGTATTTCTTTAATTCCTCTCTACACTCCTCGCCCCCCGTTTCCTGTTCTACCTCTCAGCCGCGCAAGCGCCTTCGATTTGCCGATGAGCTTGGGAAGGAGCTCAACCATATCCGTTTCATTCAACCCAGAAGGTGATCACGTTTTGAAGGCTACTGGGCATCTGTGTGCACAGTGCCCCGCTTCTCTGCCTTGCATGATGGCTTCTCCCATTTTTTATGTCTAGAGGATGTTTTCTGGCTGTTTGCATTGCAGCCGATAAGTGTGCTGCAGCATATCTGTCAACAATAATTGTGGGACTAGTCAAGTTTCTGCCTGCAAGCTGACACATTTTGAAGTTTGTGAAGTAAGATGAATGATTGAGATAGATTACTGGTTGGTAAATAGCATTTAATATTTTTGTTGAAATTATAAAAGGCGATGCTCTTACTGAAATTATCGAGGTCAATCACCACCGATCTTACCGAAGCGTCAGGCATCGGGAGCACACAAGCTCCACGCAACCGTCTCTCCATCGCCACTGGCTCGCGAACAGGCGATTCCTGGTATCCGCCGTCGCGCCTGGAAACTATCTGAACGGGTGTGACAGAATCGGTGCCCGACACAGTTAGGCCAAACTAGCACAGCCAAACTGCTATTCCTTCACCCATCGGTTTCTCCAGTTCATTTCAGCGGTTTCATCCTAGTGCCTAGTTTCCTAATCCAGCTTAGGAGTTAGCGCACGGGTGGCAGGAACCTCCTCTAGATACCGTGATAGCGGGCATATATCCATGGTGCACTGATTCTCTTTCGCAAGGTGAATAGCGCATAGCAAGCAGACGTCGCGAGTTACCATGGATTCCAGTCATTCGCAGCGTGCTGCGCAAGCGTCCGTCTCGGACCCCTTCTTCGATCTGCTCCAGCCATCCTCCGCCGCCTCTAAGCCCGCGCATGCCGCCACCGCGTCGTCCGCGCTCACCAGCGGATCCCCGCCGTCCAACGACCCCGCGTCGCCGTTCGTCCGCTCCCTCAGTCCTCCCGCCGAGTCGGCTTTCGCAGGCTCCGCGTCTCGCGGTGGCATGACAAGCTCGTTTCCCGAATCTGGAAAGCATGGGAACAACACCGGCGGTGGTGGGACTAGTGGCGGTCTTGGTTCAGGCTTGTCTGAACTGGCTGGTGGTGGTGGTGCTGGTGCTGGTGGCTCGTCCTTCAATTTCCTCAGCTCCCAGGTGTGTCTACGCTTATTTCTGATCGCTCCCTCACTCTCTTATTCTTTTTGGCCTCTTTCTGAGCGTCCTAGATTCGTGCCGTTTTGACCTCTCGGTTGAAATTACTCTGTCTGCTTCTCGAATTCCGCACCGTCAAGGGCCTTAGCTGCTCAGCGGCCGTAGCGCACGGAGAGTACTTCCTTATCGAGCGCGCGTTTCTTCTCTTCCTTATGCACGGCCTTGTTGAGCCCTCTTATCTTCCGCCTCTGTCCTTCCGCATGGTGCTCCTAGTTGGTTTGCGAGAATAGTCAAGAACCAAACAGTCCTTAACTAAGGTCCATCCGTTGCGCCTCTCATCTTCCGTCTCTGTCCCTCCGAGTGGTGCCCCTCTCTCCATCCCTTCTTATCACTTGACCCACATCCGCTCCCCTATTTCCCCTAGCAACCAGAGGCTATCTCACCCGCTTTCCGCATTCCCTTTTTCTCACCCGCTCCCCGCTTTCCTCTCCGCCTCCCGCTTTCTCCCTCCAACCAGGGCCCTACCCACTCCCAACCTCAGCATCCCTCCCCTCCTCATCCATCCTTTTCCACTGGAGACGGGGGCATGGGCGGCGGCGGAATGGGGGGTGCTAACCTGGGGGGAGGGGCCAGCATGGGGGGGGGAGCAGGGGGAGCGGGAGGCGCGGGGGGCGCGGGGATGCGCGCAGCAGCAGCAGCGCGCGCGCCAGCGACAGCAGGGGACGTGGCGCAGGTGGCAGCGGAGGTGACGTCCGCCATGGAGCGCCTGCTGCACCGCTTCTCTGAGGGCGTGTCTGCCGCGTTGGGCGATGCAAGCAGCAGGGTGCGGCGCGTGGAGGCGGCGGTTGCGGCTCTTCAAGGCGCCGTGGACCGCGCTGCTGGGGATGACGGGGAGAGGCACGCTGAGCTGGATGGGAGGCTGCGATCCGTGGAGAACGTGCTTCTAGAGGTGAGTAGTTGTAATCAGAAACGTTGGACAGCAGCGGGTGGCGGCTCTGCAGGGCGCGGTGGACCGCGCTGCGGGGGATGAGGGCGAGAGGCACGCTGAGCTGGACTCGCGGCTGCGATCTGTGGAGAACGTGCTGCTAGAGGTGAGTGATTGTAGCTGCAGAGCATGGGAAACTTCGAGAAAAGTAGCTGCAGTTCAGAGCGATGCGAGCGAGGATTAGGTGCTGCGCTGCGCAGTCTGCAGGTGATATAGGACAAGCACCGCATGGCCACCCACCGACTTTTGAGGCGCCTCAAAAGTTGGTTCCTGTCTCGCGGTTTTTATGTGGGGAGAATTATAATCGCAGTCTGCAGGTGATGTGCGACAAGCACCGCATGGCCACCCACCAGAAAAAAGTAGCATGCACCACCCTGCCCCCTCCCCGCGTGCCCCCCACCAGGTGCAGCGCAACCTGCAAGACATGCGGGACAAGAAGGAGCTCGCAGAGGCTCAGGCGGCACTTTCCACCCTGCCTGACCCTCTCCCCACCAACTCCTCTTCCCCCTTCCCCGCGTGCCCCCCACCAGGTGCAGCGCAATCTGCAGGTGATGCAGGACAACTAGGAGCTAGCAGAGGCGCAGGCCAAACTCTCCCTCACCTTTCCCTCTTTTCCTGTTTCCCCCCTGCCCACCGCCTCCCTGCCTGCTCCCCCACCAGGTGCAGCGCAACCTGCAAGACATGCGGGACAAGAAGGAGCTAGCAGAGGCGCAGGCCAAACTCTCCCTCATTTCCTGTTTCCCCCCTGCCCACCGCCTCCCTGCCTGCCCCCTCACCAGGTGCAGCGCAATCTGCAGGTGATGAGGGACAAGAAGGAGCTCGCAGAGGCGCAGGCGGAGCTCTCCCCCTCCTTTTTCCCCTGCCTGCACCCCAATCCTGCCTGTTCTCCCCCGTACGCCCCCCCTCCCTTGCATGTCAACCCACCAGGTGCAGCGCAATCTGCAGGTGATGCGCGACAAGCAGGAGCTCGCAGAGGCACAGGCGGAGCTCTCCAAGCTCAAGTTCCTCGCCCTCCCCGCCCCCCCATCCGCCTCCTCCTCCGCCTCCGCCTCTGCTGCCACTGCCGCTGCTGCTGCCCCACCCGCAGTGGTCGAACCAGCAGCACCAGCAGCAGCGCCAGTGCCGGTGCCTGCTGCTGCGTCTGCACCCCCCGCCCCTGTTCCCTCTGCGCCTCCTGAAGCCTCCGCTCCCCCTCCTCCGTCCCCCAGTCCCTCCCCCGCGCCTCCTGCCCCTGTGCCGGCTCCTCCTGCTCAGTACCAGGCACCCGCGCCACCACAGCAGCAGCTGCCGCCGCCGCCGCAGCAGCAGCAGCAGCAGCAAATTATGCCTCCCCCGGCTCCCATGTACCCCCAACAGCAGCAACAGCAGCCGCCGCAACAGCAGTCCTATGCTCCTCCTCCCCCGTCTGCTTCTGCTCCTCAGTATTTGCAGCAGCAGCAAGGCCAATATAATATGCAGCCTCAGCAGCAACAGCAGCCGCCACAGCAGCAGCAGCTGCAGCAGCAGCAACAGCCGCCGCCGCCGCCGCCGCAACAGCCGCAGCCACCGCAGCAGCAGCAGCAGCAGCAGCAGCAGCAGCAGCAGCAGCAGCAGCAGCAGCAGCAGCAGCAGCAGCAGCAGCAGCAGCAGCAGGGCGGGCAGCAGATGTACCAAGCACCACCGCCACCGCCCATGGCACAGCAACCCCCTCCGCCTTACCCCCCCCAGCAGCAGCCCGCTCCTCCCCCTGCTGCCTCCGCCCCTGCTCCCCCCCCATACGGCTCCATGCCCCCCCCTCAAGGCATGTACGACCCTGCTGCTGCCAGTGCTGCTGCCGCTGCTGCCACTGCTGCTGCTGGAGCTGCTGCAGGAGGCATGTACTACCAGCAGAACGCACCGCCCCCTCCCATGCCCCAGGGACAGATGCCCCCGCCTCAGATGCCTCCTCAGGGGCCCCCTCAGATGCACTCTCAGATGCCACCTCCACCAGGTGTACCCATGCAGGCACCGCAACCCCCCCAGCAGCAGTACATGCATGGGCAAGGGCCATCCCCGTCCTACCCCCCTCCTCCGCCTGGTTATGGCGCCCCCGCCCCCCCTCCCCCTGCGCACCCCTCCCCCCAGCCCCAGGGTATGTATCGGGTTGCCCAACCTCCCCCTCCGTCCATCCCCCCTACTGCCGGCCCCCCTAGTGGATACAGACGCTTACCCATGGCACAACCTGTGAGCGGCGGTGGTGGGGGAGGGAGAGGGGGGAGCGGAGGGGGAGGAGGTGGAGGAGGGGGAAGTGGGGGAGGTGGGGGTGATACAGCGAGAGTGCCTTTAGAGAAGGTGGTTGATGACGTGGCAGCTATGGGATTCCCAAGGGATAAGGTGCGCATGGTGGTGCAGAGGCTTATGGAGAGAGGCAAGTCGGTTGATCTGAATGCTGTGATAGATGAGGTGATGAATGGAGGAGGGGGAGGAGGAGGAGGGGGAGGGGGGTGGTACGGGCGGTGAGAGAGGGAGGAAAGGCGATGGTGGCTCCTGGTGGTGCAGAGAGGCTTATGGAGAGAGGCAAGTCAGTTGATCTGAATGCTGTGATCGATGAGGTGATGAATGGCGGGGGCGGGGGCGGGGGAGGAGGGGGAGGAGGAGGGGGTTGGTATGGGCGGTGAGAGGAGGAAAAGCCTTAGTGGTGGGTCATGGTGGTTTAGAAGCTTATGGAGATGGGCAAGCCGGTTGATTTGAATGCAGTGATAGATGAGGTGATGAATGGCGGAGGGGGAGGGGAAGGAGAATGTTTGGTACGGAGGGAGGGGGGAAGGAGAATGTTTGGTACGGAGGGGGAGGGGAAGGAGAATGTTTGGTACGGAGGGGGAGGGGAAGGAGAATGTTTGGTACGGAGGGGGAGGGGAAGGAGAATGTTTGGTACGGAGGGGGAGGGGAAGGAGAATGTTTGGTACGGAGGGAGGGGGGAAGTTGGTGGCGTTGTAGCGATGATAGATGAGGTGATGAATGGAGGGGGAGGGCTAGTGGCAGGTGAAGGGGGGTGGTGGTGTGGGTGGTGCAGTGTAGAGGTGAGTGGGATGGTGGACCGTGGAAGGTGCTGGGAAGGTACAGTTCTTGTTGATTGATGGAAGGTGAGACAGGAGGGAGAGTGTTTGTGAATATTGGTGTGGGCGGTGGTTGTGATGGTAAGAATGGAAAAGTGTTTCACGGGACCGGTATCTTGAGCTCTTGACTTGTGATGCAGGACACATCATACTCGCTGTAGACATAGAGACGAGACTTTGATTTCTATCTTGTTGCTGTCCATATAACCACGACTCTCTTTAATTGTGATGCACGCATACAGCTGGAATTGCAGTATCACCCAGTAAAAGCAGCTGCAATGTACCCGTTGCACTTCATGTGGCATGCTGCACAGAAGTGGATGTGATGGGCGATGTTCGGCTGCCACAGGGGATCGACCGAGGGATGGGGGGAGGGATCAAAATCTCAGCTAGGGTTTCTAGTTTGGTGTGGTCAACTCGGAGTCAACCAGCGTTGACTTTAAGTTTGGGGTCCAGGCGCAAGCGGAACGTGTGGGGGAGAAGGCGCAGACGAGCGATTCGGGAAACGAGGGCCCACGAAACTGCAGCCGCGCGAAACGAAACTTCGCGAGCTGAACAGTTTTCTCGAAATTACTGTTGCGCTTTGTTTGGGTAGTTCACTGGCCCAAAACTCTGTACACAGTAAATCAATTTAGGGTGTAGTTGACATTTCTACCTTAATCAGATAAAGCAGTAGCATTTTAAAATTGTGTGTTTCGCATTATATTTTCGATGTTCGAGTTATTTGTTTTTTAGAGTGTTGGGTAAATTCATAAACAAAACTAGTAGTACGGGGCATGCATTTTTCATCCCCCGTGTTCTGAGACCACCCACGGGAATGCTCTTCCCATGCCCTGAACACTAGGGCGGAGTTTTCCGCCATGGGGGGGGAACCTGGGGGAGGACGCGACGCGGGTTCAAGCCTAGCGCGGGGTTCGCGTCGCGTTTTAGGCTCACGTCCGACACTTTTTTCATAATTTTGCTGTCTGACCGAAGTGTTTTGCCTGGTTCGAACAGGTCGAACCAGGAGCCTCGGCGTTTTGATGCTCCATCCCATCCCCTCCCTCCCACCCCCTGTGGCAGCCGAACATCGCCACGCTGTCAAGATGTATAGAGCAATATATATTAGTAATCAAAAAGAGGTAACATATATACTCATTAGAATAAATGTACATGTCATTTCACTATGTAGAACCCACAGCACACCTCACTTTGTCAAGCTTTCACGCACAACTGCTTATCGGCAGTGGGCTTATATCCCCTAAAGCAATCACAAGACGGGTTCCGGCCGCCACCAAACCAGCAGTACCCCTTCCCACCGCACGTGTTCGTATCCGCGTTACAAAACCGCTTACACACATGTGTAGGCACTTGCACCTGCACAAGCCCAGCCTTCTCACAGGGGCTTCCAGCAGGATAAGTGAGGCAGTTCTTGGCGAGTGAAGACTCAAAGAACACTCCTGTGTAGGTGTGGTTGACGGGGCAGAAGGACCGCCCCCCTGCGGTTACCACTGCCGGGCCATTGAAGAAATTGTTACGCAGGTTGTACTGGCCGTAATCAATGAAACGAGTGCTGGGGAAGTTGGTGGGGAGAGGGCCTGTCAACAGGTTGCTGTGCAGGTTGCTGTGGGGGGGGAAAGAGGGGGGAGGGGTGTGGGTGAAGGGGACACAGTGTGATTGTGAGTGGGAGCGAAGGGAAGTGGAGCGGGTGGGTGGGGGCAGGGGGAGGAGGGAGAGTGGAGCGTGTGGGTGGGGGTGTGTGGGGATGTGAGAGAGTGTTTTGTTCCCACAACAAGCAGAATCTGCACCAAGTGCCCACGGCACTCAATGCAGGTGGGATTGCACTCACAGATAGGCGAGCTTGGGCAGCTGTGATATGCCCCAAACTCCACTGCAGCAACTGCAGCAAGCATATTCTGGAACAACCGGCTAACAAGGAGGCTGCAGGTGGGATTGCACTCACAGGTAGGCGAGCTTGGGCAGCTGTGATATGCCCTTGGGGAACGTGCCATAGAGGAAGTTGCGCTCGAGGTACCTGTGAAGAGGGGGAAGAGGGGGAACAGGGGGAGGGAGGGGTGGGGAGAGGAGAGTAGGATGTCCAGACATCAGGGGGAAAGAGAAAGGGTACGAATGCGGCTGGGGATTTGCGATGTGTGACGATGTGTCTTTTTCACATTGACACCAGCTGTCTGTGTCTCGTAAAATATGAAAGTATTTTTGAGTCGATTAAGCAGACCGAGTCTGTGTCATGTCTGCATATGATTTTTAGTGAAATCTGCACTATGTTGAGTCTGTCCCTCTCTTACAGGATGGTAATGTCTGTGAGTCTTTTGAGTCGACTCAAAAGTCACCTTGAATAGGATTTTAGTGAAAATTCGCACTAGTTGAGTCTGTCTCTCTCTTACAGGATGGTAATGTCTGTGAGTCTGCTGAGATTCTCCGGCACTATGCCACGGAAATAGTTGTTGTCTAGCAAGCTGGCGAGGGGGGAAGGAAGGGGGCAGGAATAATTTTTGAGGGGTCTTAGAAGCCTGCTGAGATTGTCCGGCACTATGCTACGGAAATAGTTGTTGTCTAGCAAGCTGGGAGGAACAGGAGGGGTGGGAGAAGGGAGGGGTGGGGAGGGAAGCACAGCTTGAGGTGAGGTTGGGAAAAAAAAAAAAAAAAATGGAGAAAAGAATAGGCTAATCATACAAACATGGGAAGAGCATGGATTACCCAAAAGTCACTTGAGGCACCACCGACCGACATACAATGTACAGGTGTAAAAGAACAGGTATATTCTGGACGATTGGAATTGCATTTACAGACCCTATCTTGGCTATGCAACTGTGGGAGGTGGTAGGGGTGGAGCATGCTTGAAGGGTAAGGGAGGGGGGAGGGTTGTTGAGGGCGGGGAGAGGGGGGCATCACAGTCGCTGCAAGCGCGTGAGGCGGGTGATGGATGGTGGGATGGGGCCGCTGAAGTTGCAAAACTCCATCACCCTGGTGGGCATGCTCGGGGAAGAGGGGGTGGGGGACAGGAGGGAGAGGGAACGATGGGAGTGAAGATTAGGGGGAGAGTCTGGGAAGGAGCATGGATGGCGGGATGGGATCGCTGAAGTTGCAAAAATTCATGACCCTGAAGGTCAGGTGAGGAGAGGGGCGGAGAGGGGCAGGGATGGGAAGGGGTGGGCAAGGGCGGACAGAAGTGAGAAGGGGTGGGCAGGGGTGGGATGGGACCGCTGAAGTTGCAAAACTCCATGACCCTGAAGGTCAGGTGTGGAGAGGGGCGGAGAGGGGAGGAGGGGGGGTGGACAGAGGCGGACAGGGGTTGGAGAACGGGCGTGAGGAACAGAGGCAGGAGGGCTTGGGAGGGATGGATGGTGCAATGGAATGGTGGATGAAGGCAGCGGCTCTTGGGGATTGTGGGTGGGAGGCGGGGGAGGGGAGCTGAGCGGTGGGGAGAAATGAGGGGAGACGCGTATGACTGGCGAGCACAGACATCAACCCCAGCACCCCCAGCACCCCCCAGCATCCCTAGCACAGCACCCCCCAGCAGCCAAAGCACCCCCAGCAGCCAAAGCACCCCCAGCAGCACTGACAGGTATGTGAGGCCAACCATGTTGCTCAGATTGCGCGGCAGCCTTTTGAGACATCTCTAGCGCCGACTTTTGAGACGTCTCAGAAGCACTCCCAGCACTCCCAGCACTCCCAGCACTCGCTGCACTCACAGGTCCGTAAGGCCAACCATGTTGCCCAGATTGCGCGGCAGCCTGCCTGTGAGCTTGGGATTGCTGCTCATGAAGCTGTGGGTTGATAAGACGACGACAGGAAGAGGGGCGCAGGGAGGATAGAGGTTCTGGATTGGTGCTCCGATCGCTGTGTGATCAAGGAAGGAGGGGGCGGCGAGATGAAAGAAGAGAAAGAGAGCAGGGAGCATGGGAGCATGGGAGCATGGGAGCACGGGAGCATGGGAGCATGGGAGCATGGGAGCACGGGAGCATGGGAGCATGGGAGCATGGGAACACGTACAGGATACGCAGCTTTCTTAGGCGGGTGATGGTGGCGGGGAGAGGGCCGGCAATGCTGTTCTGGTTAATGAACCTGCAAAGGAGGGATAGAGGAGAGGAGTGAGAGTGGGTTGAGAGGGGTGAGAGTGGGGTGAGAGGGGGAGGAGCGGGGAGAGGGCCGGCAATGCTGTTCTGGTTGATGAACCTGCGGTGGAGGGAAGTGGGGGGGGTGAGAAGGGGGAGAGGGAAGACGCGAGGAAGGTGAGAGGGTGGAGGGGGGGGGGTTGGGTTGCAGGGGGCTAAGAGGAGTGATAAGGGGGGTGCGTTGCTTGCAAGCAGTGGGCAGGCAGAGGAGTTGAGAGGAGTGAAGAGCGGTGGGCTCACAGGTTCTGCAGGTTGGTCATGGTGCCAATGGAGTTGGGCAGCCTTCCTGTGAACCGGTTTGTGTCCACATACCTGGGGTGGGTGAGACACATGCATGGGGGTGGGGGGGCATGAGTGGGGGGCGGAAATGAGGGTGACGATTGAGCATACAAGATAATAATAACAATAATAACAATAACAACAACAATAATAATAATAAATAACACTAACAACAGTAACAGATTTCCAGCTTACGTGTCGAGTAGCTAAATTCAAAATAATTGATTGACTGCAGTGGATCACATGTAGCAAAGCAGCTCAACCTGTGGGATTGGCTTTAGTGGCTCACTCACATGTAGTAGAGCAGTTTGAGTCGGCTCACGCAGGGGGGAATGGAGCCCTCAAAGTGGTTTCCGCTGATGCGGCTGAGAGGTGCAAATGGAGGGGATTGGGGGTGTAACGGGATTACAAGTAGTCAACAACATGCAAGGGAGAGTGAGTCGGCTCACGCAGGGGGGAGTGGAACCCTCAAAGTGGTTTCCGCTGATGCGGCTGAGATGCGCAGAGGTGAGGGGTTGGGGGTGTGTGGGGATGGTGAGAGGGGCAGGAAACGGAGGAGTGGGCAGGTGGGAGGGGATGGGAGGGGGGAAGAGGGGTGACAAGCCGATGCGGCTTCAAAAAGGCACCTTCCTTCATATAATCTCCCACAGCAGTCACTCGCAGTACTGGCAGCACTTAAAAATGTCTGAGCGTGGTCATGGTGCATGTGACGCTGGGGAAGGTGCTGATAGGAGGTTGGATGACACGAAGCTTTCAAGACTCGCTGAGCATCAACACGCTGAGCACTCACAGCAGCACAGCGCGCACATCAACACAGCGCGCACATCAACACAGCGCTCACATCAACACAGCGCGCACATCAACACAGCGCTCACATCAACACAGCGCTCACATCAACACAGCGCTCACATCAACACAGCGCTCACATCAACACAGCGCTCACATCAACACAGCGCTCACATCAACACAGCGCTCACATCAACACAGCGCTCACATCAACACAGCGCTCACATCAACACAGCGCTCACATCAACACAGCGCTCACATCAACACAGCGCTCACATCAACACAGCGCTCACATCAACACAGCACTCACATCAACACAGCGCTCACATCAACACGCTGAGCACTCACAGCAGCACCCTGTTAGAACACAACCTCACTCAGTACTCTCAGCACTCAGCAGTCGCCACACTCACAGCTCTCGGAGCGTGGTCACGGTGCAGATGACGCTGGGGAAGGTGCCTGGTAAGAGGTTGGATGACACATGGCTCAAAACACACTCACAGCTCACAGCACTCCCAACAGCACTCCCAACAGCACTCCCAACAGCACTCCCAACAGCACTCCCAACAGCACTCCCAACAGCACTCCCAACAGCACTCCCAACAGCACTCCCAACAGCACTCCCAACAGCACTCCCAGCACTCTCAGCACCCCCAGCAATGACAGCACCCCCAGCGGCACTCACAGCTCTCGGAGCGTGGTCATGGTGCAGATGACGCTGGGGAAGGTGCCTGATAGCAGGTTGGACGACACAAAGCTGGTGGGGAGAGGAATGGGCGGAAGAGAAGCAAGCATGGGGGAGGTGAGGAATGGGAGAGGTGAAGAAGAGGGAAGAAGGGAGGAGAGGAATGGGAGAGGTGAAGAAGAGGGAAGAAGGGAGGAGAGGAATGGGAGAGGTGAAGAAGAGGGAAGAAGGGAGGAGAGGAAAGGGAGAGGTGAAGAGGGAAGAAGGGAGGAGAGGAATGGGAGAGGTGAAGAAGAGGGAAGAAGGGAGGAGGGGAGGGGAAGAGAAATGAGGGGAGGAGAAGCATGAGGGCGAACAGAGGGCAACAGGGAAAATCAGCGAGACCTGGAAGGGTCTGTTTTTTTGGAGGCTTAGAGGCTAGCGCGGTCTCGTTGATTTTCCAGCCAGGGAAGAAGAACGGGCGGACAGGCTTAGAGGCTAGTGTGACTCACAGGCGGTAGAGGTTGGTGAGTTGAGAGAAGGTGTTGGGGATACCACCCTTGAAATAGTTAATGTTTAGGTGCCTATATGGGGATATGGCACGAGGTGGGGAGGTAGAGAGAAAGGAACACTGGTGGGGGTGCTGCTGCTTTGAGACGTCTCAAAACAACACTTTTATCACGGGGAGGTAGAGAGAAAGGAACACTGGTGGGGGTGCTGCTGCTTGGGATACCACCTTCGAAATAGTTGACGCTGAGATGCCTGCATGGGGACATGCGGTGAGGTGAGGGGAAGGAGGTAGACAGGAGGGATCACAGCTGGGGGCGCTTGGGATGCAGCCAGCTGGTAGAGGCGGAAGGGGGAAGGGGGAAGGGGTTACGTACAGCTGGTAGAGGCTGCGCAGGTTGCCAAGGCCAGGCGGAATGGTGTGGTTGAAGTAGTTGCTCCACACTTGCCTGCACGCACCCACCAGCCAGCACACACCCACCAGCGCGCACACACACACACACACACACACACACACACACACACACACACACACACACACACACACACACACACACACACAAGCAAGACGGTGTTTGGAGACGTCTCAAAACGCTCTTTTATCACAAGGCCGGGTGGAATGGTGTGGTTGAAGTAGTTGCTTTGCTCCATACTTGCCTGCACGCCCCCACCAGCCAGCACACACCCACCAGCCAGCACGCACCCACCAGCCAGCACACACCCACTAGCCAGAACACATGTTACATGTACAGGTAGGCCGTGGTTGGGGTGCGGTGGGGCATGGTGCAGTGGGGCATGGTGGGTTGTGGTGCATGCATGAGCAAGCAAGATAGGGCGGACACATGACAAGTAAAAATTGGGCAACTACTGCTGCATTATCGGCTGTTTCTCTACTGTTGCATTGTTTACTGCTGCATTATCCATATATATGATGCACTAAAACAATAACTGTTTCACTGTGCACTCACAGGTTCTTCAACCGAACGAGCTTAGAGAGGTTGGGGAACTCGTGGGTGAACCAGTTCTTGGTAACGAGCCTGCCAGTAACGGGGATACAGGCCAAGAGGGTCAAGAGGCAATATGGACCACTAGTAATCAATGCACGTGCAGCACACGGGGAATAGTAAGGTGAGTAGGAAACTGCTAGCGATGCTGCAAGTAACGGGGATACAGGCGAAACTGGTTGGAGTTGGAGGCATGGGCAGAAGGTGATAGGATGATGTGCAAGGGGCATGGCACTTGGTGAGCCTGTAGTTTTAGAATTCTCAAAAAGCAGAGGCAGGGGCAGAAGGTGATAGGACAGGGGGATGAGCAAGAGGCGCGGCACTTGGCAGCGGTGGAGAGGACTCACGCAAGGAGGCCTGGTGAGGAGGGAGACGCGTGGGCACACGGCTATAGCGAGTGAGAATGGGAATGAGAGTGAGAGCAGGGAGGGAGGGAGGGAGGGGAGGTGACAACTTGACAAGGGGCGCAGCAATACTGACAGCTCTTCCAGCGTGGTGAGATCGCCAATGATCCCCGGCAGACTGCCACGTAGGCCCATCCCGCTCATCTCCATGCGCCTGTCCCCAGCGACGAGCAAGGGGTGTGGGGCGAGGGGCGAGGGGCGTGGGGCGAGGGGCGTGGGGCGAGAGGTGTGGGGCGAGAGGTGTGGGGCGAGAGGTGTGGGGCGAGAGGTGTGGGGCGAGAGGTGTGGGGCGAGAGGTGTGGGGCGAGGGGCGTGGGGCGTGGGGTGTGGGGCATGGGGCGTGGGGCATGGGGCATGGGGCATGGGGTAAATTACATGTGACCGCAGATGAACACAGACAGACAGAGGCAAGCTCAAACACACAGGGGCGATCTAAAAGGCGCAACTGAGGGAGCAAGCTGAAGCGGTAGTGCGAAGGGGCAATTCGAAGTGGTGATGTGACGTGATGGCAAACGCCTAAGTGGTAATGGACGGACGGGATGCGTTCGTTCATCTGCAGGCGCGGAATCAACGGACCTGATGGTGCCATCTGTCCAGCACTTGATCCGCGTCCACTGATCACACGGCTTGGATCCGTCCCACGAGCTCAGGTCTGCCCACTTGGACCACGTGGCCTTTAGCGACATCATGACGGGCACTGGAGGGAGGGGGGAGGGGGGGAGGGGGGGGGGGGGGGGGGAGGAGGAGGAAGAGGGGGAAGAGGGCAAGTGTGGAGGGTTGAGGGGTCCGCGTACTTGGACCATGTGGCCTTGAGCGACATCTCACGGACACTGGGGGCGCGGCGGAAGAGGTGGGGAAACGGGGGGGAAGAAGGGGGAGGGGATGGGGATGGGTCCGCGTACTTGGACCATGTGGCCTTAAGCGACATCTCACGGACACTGGGGGCGCGGCGGAAGATGAGGAAGGAAGAGGGAAGAGGGGGAAGGGTGAGTCAGTAAAGGCACTTGGGGGTGGATTTGGGGTGTAAGGGTTGAAGGCATACGAAAGAGGCGTGTTTGAGAGAGGCGCGATTGAGCGTAGCAGCGCGACGCTACGCTGTGACTCACGTTGCGACTTGGCCACGTAGATGGGAGCCGCCATTGGGTACGCGAAGCCCGCTGACGTGGCGATGAGCGCCGCGGGATCACGGCCCGCGCCACGCGTCGCGGCAATGCCGGCGGTTCGCGCTACGTCATCGTCTTCCTCGTAGGTGGATTCTAGCTCCAAGGCCGCGTCGCGGTCGTAGGAGGACTCGAGCGCGCTGCCGATTCGGCCAACGCCGCTAATTCGATCCTGCGCGTCGTGCTGCCGCGGAAATTGCGGCGGAAACTGCGGCGGAAAATGCGCGGACGCGTCGCCAGCGCGCGCATCTTGCGGCAAGTGGAACGCGGCGGCTCGGGATGTCGCGGAGCTTGCGGTAAGGAGAAGGAGGCACGCGGCCATGGCGGCGAATGCGGCTCGACGACGAGAGTCGACCATCGCAGGGAATTGGCGGAAGGAGTATCAAATTGTGGAGAAGCGACGCGTGATCGACTCACAGGTGATATGCGATAGGGCTACTACTGTGCCAACTCAAAATTAATGGTTCTTCCGATAAAGGTGCCGAGGGAGGGCCGAATCTAACCCTCTCGCGTCGATTCGCGGGTTTAGATTGACGGCGTCGAATCAGGGTTGCCAATCTGGTTCTAATAGAGGATGGAAATGACCAAGCTCTGCTGGGCGAAGCCGCAACCCTCTTCACGTAGCCCCTATCATAGCTTGAAAAACTTGCTGCATGATATTGCAGGACCTAGCCCCGTCCGTCGGAGCAGGATCGTTTTCAGTGGGTCGGGGCGCGGATTTCGACAGTTATCCTATTCCGCCTGAAGTCAATTTTCGAGGCGTCTCAAAATTAGATTCCGCCTGAAGTCAGCGCGACCGTTTGGGACCTGACTAGGGGAAGGTCATAAGACTGCTAGTGGAATACTGCTGCGGGACGACAGTCGATTGGCTGGTTAGAGAATATGGTGCAAGAAATGAGGGAAGCTATGCAGTTAGCTGGACAAACGAGGAAGGAAGGTTGGTGTGCCGTGTTGCCGAGCGGAGGTGGTTCAGAACACCAGTTTCTCTCGTTTGCTGTCTCTCTTTCCCCCACCACACATGGCTGGAGAAACAACGTCAGCGAATGCTGGAATTCAATCCACTGGCCCAGCTCGCTGAACCACGCACAGCGGAGCACAACACAACACAACCTCCCTCCCTGTTTCTGCCAGGCAGCCGACGAGGCGAAAGAGAAACGCGCTTCCGGTTCAGCGTTTCGGCGAGGAGGCAGGTGAAGAACGTGCCAATCAGCGCGCCGATGAACAGTTCCCCATTCCACGCAAGTTCCGCCCGCTATCCCCCTCCCCCTTGTCCGAGCCGAACGTGCTGGTTGGGGCGTGAGGTGGAAGGGAAGTCTGTTGCCCGAGCTGGTTGTCGGTTTGTGGGTTCTCGGCGGCGCACGACGACTCGTCGGCACGACAGAGTTCCTCCAAACCAAAGGAAAAGCCACGACGTCAGGCAAGGCAGGTACGACCTGGGAATGATTTGCCAGGGCCTGGGCATTGGCGAGGGTCACCGAAATCGATGGAGTTCGCGAACATCATCACAATAATCGGTATTCTCGCTACAAGATATCCGATGAAGATTATTGTTTCTTGTTACTGTGAGACTTCGAAAGAGAAACGTAGTCATCTTATATAAATGATTTTCGTACAATCACATTCGACAATACGATATTTGGAGGTCTCTAGGGTTCGTTTGAACATCGATTTTGGTGTTTCAAATCCTCTTGAGACTTGGCCCACGCAAACCCCACAAACTACCGTCTGCTGCACTCTCTGCTCTCACTCGCAACTTTCCGCTGAACGCTGGCGTCTCTCCGCAAAATCTCCTGTTTCTTGGTGCTTTTGCTGCTCGCCGCAATTTTTATCGTACGACATGGGAGGCCTCTCAAATTCTTGACTCTAATTTGTTGACATTTCGAGCCGCGTTTAGGAAGAAAGTTCGAGTTTTAACCTGGTAGCTTGACTCTGTCATTTCTTGTCACGCTAAGACGCGCCTCTAAGTAAGCTCCGCTATGAAAAGCAATGTAGCTTGTCTCTATTCCGCATAACGCGGAAATTAGCTTCGACCTTTCTAATTCCGCGTAACGGTTCATTTAGGACGCTAAGAACGATCCAACGAGAAAGCCACTTTCACAAGTGGTAAATTCTTGTCATGTCGTAACCCTAGTTTCGCGAGCATGACCTGTGCGACTGGGCGAAGGGTCCTCGTAGTTCGCTCAGCTCTGCGAGTAATGTTCGTTCACGAGCAGTCGCAGGAGGACGATAAGTCGAAACCGTGCTCTCAAGCGGCCTTGCGACAATGCGCGTCGCCACAAAGCCGCGACGGGCCATGCGACGAGCCTGCGACGGTCGCGTGCGACAGTACCGATCGCACGGTACCGAGCGACCGGGAGCAGACTATCGCACGCAAAGAGCCTGTCGCGTCGGAGCGTCGTCATTCGGAAAAAGGCGTCCCGTTGGCGATAGAGACGCAGGTCGCGGATGCGCAGCTCGCGCGTGTTCCGGAGCCCGTAGCGCCCCAGTCATCGCCACCTAACTCCCCGCGTTCCCCGCTGGCGGAGGCCCAGCCCGCCGCAGACTGCGCAGTGTTATCGCGGACAGAGCTCGAGAACGGAGAGCGGGAAGTAGGGTCGATTTCCGATGACTCGTCTGGTCCGCAATCTAGTTCCCCTTGTCAGCCCGACGCGGATGTCAGTCCTACGCTGGGGGCGGGGCAGTCCGCGCCGTCTGCGCAGCAGCTTCCGCAATCGCCGCGGGTGGAGTCGCAGCAGCTCCCCCAGTCGCACCCGCACGCGCAGCCGAAGCAGCCGCACGAACAGCTGGAGGAGCAGCACGGGGGGGTTATGGAGGTAATGTCAGAGCCGATCGGAGTGGATATGTCGGGTTTCTCTCATTGGGAATCCCTCTCTGCGCCAAACCCGCCCCCCGCTTCCGCGGAAAGCGCAAGCCTTGTCAACCTCCCGGCGTTCGCGGGTTCCGCGGGACATGTAGACAGAATGGGGAGCCTCGCGCTAAGCAACATGTTTGCGCTGCCCGCGTCCGCCTCCGCTGGTGCGCCCCCGCTGTCCGCGCCCGCTGATTCGCTCCCCCAGACAAGGAAGAGGCCTGGGCGACCGCGGAAGTCGATCGCCCCCGCGGCTGGTAAGGGGGAAGGCGGCCGCGCCGAAGGGGGGAGCGCGGGAGTGGTGGAGAGGCGGATCACCCGCGGGATCGCCGCGCGGATGAGTCTGCAGAAGCAGTTTGAGGGGGTCTCGGAGCCAGAGGGCGCGGAGGCGCGGGGGAAGGGCGCGGAGGTTGAGGGGGAAGGTGTGGGTGAGGGGGAAAAGGCGCGGGGAAGGAAGAGAGGGGTAGCGGAAGCGGATGGGGTGAGGAGATCCAAAAGGTTGAGCAGAAAGAGAGGATGGGACAGTGAGGAGGAGGAGGAAGAAGGAGAGGAAGGGGAGGAGGGGGGTGAGGGAGGAGAGGAAGAGGAAGCGGAGGAGGAAGAGGAGGAAGGAGATGATAACGGAGAGCAAGAGGAAGAAGACGGGGAGGAAGAAGAGGAGCGGTGGGATGAGGAGGGAGGGGAAGAAGCAGAGGAAGAGGGGGAAGAAGCAGGTGAAGAACAGGAGCAAGAGCAGGATGAGGAGGTGGAAGAGCAGGAGGAGGAGGAAAAGGTGGGGGGCTGGGAGGAGAGAGGAAAGGAGGGAGGAGAGGAGGGGGCCGACCAAGATGAGGGGGAAGCACACGAGGAGGACGGGGAGCAGGGGGAGGAAAGTGGGGACTTGGGAGGTATGGGAAGGGAGGGTCTGGGCGCTGTTGGTGCTGCAGCAGAGGAGGGTGGAGGTACCGCTGGGGTCGGTGCAACTGTGGCTGTTACAGTTGGGACAGGTACAACTGTGGCGGTTACAGTTGGGGCAGGTACAACTGGGGAAGGGGGGGCAGTCATGGGGGAGATTTCTGAGGGTGCAGCCGGCGAGCGTGAGGGGGGACAGAAGTCAGGGGTTCCGGAGGGAAGAGCGGCAGAAGAGGAGGGACCCGTGGCAGTGGTGGAAGAGGGAAGGGCGGGGCTAGGGGCAAAGGACGGAGACGCGGGGTCAGGGGACGAGGTATTGGGTCTGGGAGGAACGGTGGGGATGCATGAGGCAGGCGTGGAAGCAAGTGAGGAGGGGGCAGGGGAGGGCGAGGTGTGGGGAGCAGTTGGGGGCGAGATGCAGGTGGCAGTGAGGGACGGGGGTAATGATGCAGGAGGGGGGAATAAGACAGGAGAGGGGAGTGGGACAGTCGTGGAGTGTATGGCAGGTGGTGATGGGAGTGGGGGTGTGGTGGCAGTGGCGGAAGGGGGTAATGAGGCAGGAGGAGGGAATCACACAGAATGTGTGGGCCGTTTGACAGGTGGTGATGGGAGAGGGGGTGTGGTGGGTGTTCCTGGGGGTGAGGAAGGTGAGCAGAACGAGGTCAGCATGGTGGGGACAGCAGGAGATGATGCCACAAGGGGGGGTGACAGTAATGAGGGGGCTTGCCTGGCGCTCGTTACTGTGGAGAGGAGGACACTCCGGGGGTTGGACGTCATACAGCAGGCTGTAGTAAATGAAACAAATTGTGTTATAGATAGTGGAACGGAGCATGCTATAGCGAGTACAATAGAGCCTGCAGTAGAACCAGCAGAGGAGGGAGGAGGGGCAGGGCTGGGAGCAGGAGCAGGAGAGCGTGATGAGCTCTTGCTGATAGGGGACACTTCAGAGGAGGAAGGGGAGGAGGAGGCAGATGAAGCGGAGAAATGGACGGTGTGGGGTTTTGACCTCCGGTTCGATCTCAAATCTAGGGAGCAGGAGGAGGAGTATTACTGTCAGTTCATGGGTCAAATGAGAGAAGCAGGAGGGGTTGGAGGGTTCAACCTACTCTTTCCTGGTTCTGCTGCTGGCCGCACAACCAACCTCTGGAAAAAACGGTTTCTCAGGGCCAATCCGCACCTGGTTCTGGGCTGGGATTATGCGCGGCAGCAGGATTTGAACCCGGATCTTCTGGGAGCAGCAATTGCAGGGCCAGGTGCTGAGGCAACACCAGTGAAGACATTGGTTCCCTGGGCCACTGACAGTGCTGGGGTGGTGGGAGGGGAAGGAGTGAACCTGGGCGGAAGCGGAGTGGGGGGTGCAGGGCTGGCTGTCACTCCGGTTGCTGCTTTGGGAGGGGCACAGGCGGGTCATACTCACATGGGGGTGGTGGGGGGTGCAGCGGCCATACACACGCCCATGCACCCGGAAGCACTCAGACAGTTGGACCATATGGGGGGTGTGCGCTCTGCCTCACCAGGCCTGGCAGGGACGTTCGGAACACCAGGTGCGGTTGGCGGTTCGGGAGCGGTTGGGGGTTCAGGGGGGTTTGGTGCGCCAGGGGGGTTTGGGAGTTCAGGTGGGTATGGGGCGGCAGGAGCAGGTGGAATGCCAGTGGCGTATGGGCCGTCAGGTAAGAAGAAGCAGTACATGTGTCGCAAGTGCGGTGCTCCCAAGAGGGGCCATGTGTGCTCTGCTGATCCTGCTGCCGCTGCTGCCTACGCTGCTTCTGTTGCCGCCGACGCTGCTGAAGCTGCTGCTGCTGCCGCTGTTGGTGTTGCTCGTGCTGCTTTTGGTGGTGGAGGTGGTGGTGGTGGTGGTGTTGGTGTTGGCGCTGGTGGTGGTGCGGCGTTGTCATTCCCAGTACGGGTTGGGGCAGAGGAGGTTGCAAGGGAGGGTTGGGGGAGGGAATCAGCAGGGAAAGCAGACGCAGCAGCGCGAGAGGCAGCAGCAGCAGCAGCAGTGGCAGCAGCAGTAGCGGCCAGAGAGGCGGCTAGGAGGGATGCAGAGGCACGGGAGGTGGTGAGGAGGGAAGCAGCAGCGCGGGAGGCAGAAGCAAGGGAGCAGATGATGAGAGAGGAGAAGGCGAGGAGGGAGAGTGCTGCGAGGGACAGAGAGATGAGGGCGGCTGCACGGGCCGAGGCAGAGAGACGGCAAGAGAGAGAAGTGGCAGAGAGGAAACGGGAGAGAGAAGAGGCTGTGAGACAGGAGAGGGAAGAGTTAGAGCGGAGAAAGCAGAGAGAAGAGGCTGACGCTAGGGCAAAGGCGGAAGAGAAGGCGAGAGGGGAGGGAGAAGGTGTGGGGAGGGCGGAGAGGGAAGGGAAAACGAAAGCTGCGATTATCATGAGGAGGCGGGCCGAGGTGGAAGCTAACGCGAAGGCTGCTGCAGAGGCAGAGGCGAAGGGGAAGGGTGAGGCGGAGGAAAGACGAAGGGAGGCTGAGAGAAAGGCTGAAGAGGAGGAGAGAAGAAAGGAGGCTGAGAGGAAGGCTGCAGCTGAGAGAGAAGCAAAGGAAAAGACAGAGGTGGAGAAAGCAGCAAAAGAAAAGGCTGATGCAGAGAGAGCAGCGAAGGAACTGGCTGAATTAGAAAGGGTTAAGGCGGAGAAAGAGGCTAAGGAGAAGGGAGAGGTAGAGAGAGCTAGAGTGGAAGCAGAGAGGAGGTCTAGACGAGTGATGGAGGCGAAGGAAAAGGCAGAGGCAGAAGCAAGGGTGCGAGCGGATGAAGAAAAAGGTAGAATAGAGCCTCAAGAAACGAAGGGGAGGACGGTTTATGAGTCGCCTCAAGATGCGAATGAACAGACGAGAGGGAAGGCGGGTTCTGAGTCGGTCCAAAGGAGCGAGAGGGTTGTGAAGGTGCGGTTTGGCAGCCGGGTAGTCGCTCGGGTGGAATCAGGAGGGAGAGGGCGAGAGGAGAGTGAGGGGTGTGTGAATGAGGTGGGGGGCATGGGGGAGGGTGGGAGGGATGGTGGAGAAGAGAAGAGTAGAGAAAAGGAAAGGAGGAGAGGCAAGAGGAAGGCGGATGGGGGTTTTGGAGTGGAGAGTGGGGAGAAGAGGGAGAACGGAGAGAGGAGGGTTAGGAGAGAGAATGGTACAGTGGAAAGGGGTGCAGAGGAGAGGGAGGGTGAAGTGAATGCAAAGGCAGAGAGGAGGGGCAATGTGAATGCAGGTGTGGATGACGGTTGCAGGGAGGGGAGCAGCAGGAAGAGGGTGAAGAGAATAAAAATATTGCCTTTAGCTGGGATAGAGATGGGTGGAAGTAGGGGCAAGGAGGTGGAGAGGGGGGAGGAGGTGGAGAAGGGGAAGGAGGGGGAAAGAGGGAAGAATAGAGGGGAAAGGAGTGGAGGAAGAAGGGGAGAGGGCCGGGGCAGAAGAGGAAGGAAGAAGCGAGCAAAAGGGAATGGGGAGGAAGGGGATGGAGGGGAAGAGAGGGAGGGGGACGAATCAGAGGGGCAAGAGAGTGATGGAGAGGAAAATGGAGGTGAAGGGGATGGGGGGGACGATGATGGGGGGAATGATGGTGGGGGGAATGGAGGTGGGGGGAATGGTGGTTGGGGGAATGGTGGTGGGGGGAATGGTGGTGGGGGAAATGGTGGTGGGGGAAATGGTGGTGGGGGGAACGATGGTGGGGGGAATGGTGGTGGGGGGAACGATGTTGGGGGGAATGGTGGTGGGGGCAACGACGGTGGGGGGAGCGATGGTGGGGGTAATGGGGGGGGAGGGGGCAATGGGGGGGATGACGGTGGTGGCAACAATGGGAGAGATGATAAGGGAAGCAACGGGAGGAGAGATGATGAGGAGAACGAAGGAGACGGGGAAGGGAGGGAAGGCGAAGGGGAAGAGGATGCGGAGGAAAGAGGTGGGGAGCAAGGAGATGAGGATGATGATGCTGAAGGGGGGGAGAAGGGCAGTGCGGAGAAAGGTAATGGACAGGAGGACGGGAAAGTGGAGGATAGAGGGGGGCAGGAAGGAAAAGAGGTAGGGAAAGTTGAAGGAGGTATAGAGGATGGAGGGGAGGAAAAGGAGGAGGAAGGGAAGGGGGAAGGAGAGGCAGAAGGGAAGGAGGAAGTAGGGAAGGAGGAAGGGAAGGAGGAAGTAGGGAAGGAGGAAGGGAAGGAGGAAGTAGGGAAGGAGGAAGGCGGGAAGGAGGAAGGGAAGGAGGAGGAAAGTGGGAAAGAGGAGGAAAGAGGGAAGGAGGAAGGAGAGGGTGAAGGGGAGGAGAAAGGAGGGAAGAAAGAAGGAAAGGAGGAACAGGAGGAGGATCAGGATGAAACAGGAAGGAAAGCGGGAGCTGAAGTGGAGGGAGCGAGTGAAATGGAAGTAGAAAAAGAGCAGGGAGAGATTCTGGATTCAGGGCAGGGTTGCAGCAGGGCAGCAGCGAGCAGTGCGGCAGCAGATTCTGGAGCCATGTGGAGGCATGAGGGCGGAGGGAGTGAGATGAAAGTATCAGAAGAGCAGGGGAGAGAGAACCGGGGATGCAGCAGGGCAGTTGCGACCGCTGTGGATGCATATGCGGGACCTGTGGGGGTGGAGGAGGGCGGAGGGAGGGGGATGAAAGTAGAGGAACATCAAGGGAGACGTAGCCGGGGTAGTGTGGATGTAAAAGGTGCATCTGTAAGGGGATATGAGGGAGGAGGAAGTGGGGAGAGCGAGGGGGGCAGTGGGGAGAGGGGGGGAAAGAGTGGGGAGAGGGGGGGAAAGAGTGGGGAGAGGGGGGGAAAGAGTGGGGAGAAGAGGGAGGGAAGAGGGGAGAGGGATAGTGCTGAGCAGGGCGGGAACGGGAGGGAGAACGAGGGGAAAATGGAGGGGACGGGGAATGAGGGGAAGGGAGATGAGGGGAAAGGAGATGAGGGGAAAGGGCATGAGGGGAAAGGGCATGAAGCAAAAGCGGATGACGGGAAAGGGATTGAAGGGAAAGAGACTGAGGGGAAAGAAAGTGAGTGGAAGGGTTGTGAGGAAGAGGAGATTAAGAGGAGTGGGAATGAAGAGAAGGGGAATGAGGGGAAGGAGAATGAGGAGAAAGGATTTGAGCTTAAAGCGCTTGAGGCAAAAGGGCATGTGGGGACAGCAGATGAGGGGACAGGGAATGAGGGGAGGGAAAATAAGAGGAGTGGGAGTGAGGTGAAAGGGGATGAGGGGGGAGGGCATGAGGGAAAAAGGGATAAGTGGAACGGGATGGAGGGGGGGGTTTGTGAGGGTAAGGAGATCAGGATAAAGGAGAATGAGAGTAAGGGGAATGAGGGGAAGGGGAACGATGGGAAGGTGAAGAGGGGAGGTCATGCTGATATAGGGGATGTGGAAAAGGGGATTGAAGGGATTGAAGGGAAGGAGATTGAGGGGAAGGAGATTGATTGGAAGTGGCAAGAGGAGGAGGAGGAGGGGAAAGTGAATGGGGAGGAAGGGATTGATGGAGAAACGAATGGGTTGAGAGAGATTTTTGGGAGTAAGAAAGAGGATAGCGGAAAAAGCGGGGGTAGTGCAAAGGTGATTGTAGGGAAAAGGAGTGGGGAGGAAGGGAAAATCGAGGAAAGTGATGGAGAAAAGAGGGAGGAAAGGAAGATGGAGGAAAGGAAATTGGAGGAAGGGAAGTTGGAGGAAGGGAAGTTGGAGGAAGGGAAGTTGGAGGAAGGGAAGTTGGAGGAAGGGAAGTTGGAAGGGGAAAAGGCTGAAGAAGGGAGGGAAGAGGAAGGGAAGGTGGAGGAAACAGCGATGGAGGAAGGGAAAATGGAGGAAGGAAAGATGGAGGAAGGGAAGATGGAGGAAGGGAAGTTGGATGAAAGGAAATTGGAGGAAGGGAAAGTGGAGGAGGAAAAGGTTGAGGAAGGGGAGGAAGAGGAAGGGAAGGTGGAGGGGGAAAAAGAGGTGGAGGAAGGGACAGTTGAATCGACAGAGGAAACGACAGAGGAGGATGGGGTAGAATGGGTAGGAGGGGAAGGGGAGGAGGATGAGGTGAGGATGTGTGCGGAAGGGGAGGAGGATGAGGGGGAGGAGGATGAGGTGAGGGTGTGTGGAGAGGAGGAAGAGGATGAGGTGAAGGTGTGTGTGGAGGGCGAGGAGAAGGATTCAGAGGGGTGTGTAGAGGTGGAGGAGGCAGAGGGGTGTCTGGAGGTGCAGGGGGATGCAGAGCGGTACGTGGAGGTGGAGGTGATGGTGGATGCCACACGGCACACAGCAGGGCCTGTCCCCACGGATATTGCCATTGCTGCTGCCGCTGCTCCTACCGCTGCTACTAGTGCTGCTTGCGCTGCTGCTGGTGCTGCTGCTACTACCACTGCTTCTCCCGCTGCTGCTGCTGCTGCTGCTGCTGCTGCTGCTGCTGCTGCTGCTAATACCACTGCTTCTCCCGCTGCTCCTGGTGCTGCAGCTGCTGGTTCATGTGAAAACGGGCTCAACAAGGGAAGCCGCCCTGCCAAAGCCTCCTCCTCGCTCGCCCCACCCCAGGCTCTTGCTGCTTCGAGGGCACCTGTTGCTCACGGACCACCTGAGCAGCCTCACTCAACCGAGAAGCACCACTTCTTACCTACTGCTGCGCCTCCCACATCTGAACCCTCAGGTGCTTCAGCACCCAGACCTCCTGCGCCAGGTGAAACGGCAGAGGCGCCCTCTGTTGCCCCAGATGCACCCCATCCCACACCAGCATCAGCCCAACCTTCAGGTGCCTCAGGTGCCCCTTCAGGTGCCCCCACCACCACCACCACGCTCCCCTCTCGCCCCTACCCCGGCCCGACCAATGTCGAGCTGACAGCTGTCCCGAAGAACGTAAAAGCCCTGCTCGAATCCGGCCTGCTGGACGGCATCCCATTGGTCTACGACGACGGCCGTAACCGCCTGCGCGGCGTGGTAACCAGCGGAGGGGTCGCCTGCGGGTGCCGCAGCTGCAGAGGCCGGCAGGTAGTCGCGTGCGCGGTCTTCGAGGTGCATGCGGGGAGCGCGGCGAAAAAGGCCGTGAATTATACCTTCCTGGATGTGCCGTGCGCTGCGAATGCGAGGGAGGGCGAGTGTATGTCTGCTGCTGAGGCGGCTAGGCTGAGAGGCCCTTGCCTGAAGGATATTATTCTGATTGCGGGGTATGCTGCCGAGCCTGCTGCTGCTTCGGAGGCTGTCGAGCGGGAGATGAGGCGCGCGTTCGCGGAAGGGGTGGGGGGCGAAGGAGGGGAGGAGGTGTGGAGAGGAGGGACGGAGGGGGAGTGGAGAGGAGGAGCGGGGTCCGGGAGGTTGGTTCGGGTAGAGGCGGTTGGAAGGGGCTCCCCTGCTGCTGGTGCTGCATGGTCACCCGGGGTCATCCCAAGGTCACCGGGAGGAGTAATCTCAAAATCACCTGCTGGAGGGGTGCTTCCCAAGCTGCCTGGGCCGGCTGTGTGGTCCCCTGGCAGTGGCAGCAAGGCGGCAACTGGGGGAGGGGTATCTGGCGGGGCAGGGGTGGCTGGGGGAGGTGCAGCTGGGGGCGGTGGTGTGGGAGAGGGGCTGGTGCACAAGCAGCAGGGCATGCCAGTCAGGAAGAGGTGAGTGTGGTGTAGCTGCTGCTGCTGCTGCTGCTTCTGCTTCTCATCTCATCCTGGCGTTGCTCTTGTCTTGTTTCTGACCAGCCCTTGACTTGGTGCATGGATGTGTGTGTGTGTTCGTGTGTGCTTTAACGCTTGTGGACGTGTGCGTGTGTGTACGTGTGTGTTCGTGTGTGCTTTAACGCTTGTGGACGTGTGCGTGTGTGTACGTGTGTGTTCGTGTGTGCTTTAACGCTTGTGGACGTGTGCGTGTGTGTACGTGTGTGTTCGTGTGTGCTTTAACGCTTGTGGACGTGTGTGTGTGTGTACGTGTGTGTTCGTGTGTGCTTTAACGCTTGTGGACGTGTGTGTGTGTGTACGTGTGTGTTCGTGTGTGCTTTAACGCTTGTGGACGTGTGCGTGTGTGTACGTGTGTGTTCGTGTGTGCTTTAACGCTTGTGGACGTGTGCGTGTGTGTTCGTGTGTGCTTTAACGCTTGTGGACGTGTGCGTGTGTGTACGTGTGTGTTCGTGTGTGCTTTAACGCTTGTGGACGTGTGCGTGTGTGTACGTGTGTGTTCGTGTGTGCTTTAACGCTTGTGGACGTGTGCATGTGTGTACGTGTGTGTTCGTGTGTGCTTTAACGCTTGTGGACGTGTGCATGTGTGTACGTGTGTGTTCGTGTGTGCTTTAACGCTTGTGGACGTGTGCATGTGTGTACGTGTGTGTTCGTGTGTGCTTTAACGCTTGTGGACGTGTGCATGTGTGTGCGTCAGGGAGTCGGGGTCAACACACAAGGCATTGTTCCGACCGGGAGGCATAGACGACGGAACCAGCCTCGGCTACTACATGAAGGGTCAGGTGAGCTTATCCCACCTCTCCTCTCCCCGTCTCCCTTTCTTTTGGCGCCTCAATAGCAGCGGTTATTTGCCATGACTCAATGCTGCGCCTTCCCATCTCTCCTCTCCTCGTATCCCAGTGTCTGCTGCACGGAGTCATGCAGTGCAGTGGCATTTTGAGTTGACTACATAGTTTTGCGCCTCTCCATGTCCTTTCCTCTCCCCGTGTGCCAGTGTCTGCTGCACGGAGTCAAGCACGGCAGCGGCATTCTGAGTTGAGTTGACTACATGATGTTGCGCCTTCCTGTTGCGCCTTCCCATCTCTCCTCTCCTCGTATCCCCCAGTGTCTGCTGCACGGAGTCAAGCACGGCAGCGGCATTCTTTGCAGCTGCTGCAACCAAGTGGTGAGCCGCTCTCCCTCTCCTGAAGCATAAAAGGATAGTTTCGACTCCCTTTCCTCCACCCCTTTCTCCCCGTCGTCCCCATGTCCTCTCCTCTTGGCCCCCAGTGTCTGCTGCACGGAGTGAAGCAGGGCAGCGGCATTCTCTGCAGTTGCTGCAACCAAGTGGTGAGCACTCTTCCTTTCACATTCACCCCCCTCTCTCCGCAACCCTCCGTTCTCCATCTCTTCCCATCGTGCTCTCTCTTCTTCTTTCCCTTGATATCGTTTTTTCATGCGTCAAGAGGTTTCCTCCCCTGCACCGTCCGTTTCCCTCCTTACCCCCTGTTGGTGTGTGGGGCACAGATCAGCAGCTCTCAGTTCGAGGCTCATGCAGGGAAGGGCGGCCATCGCAACCCGTAAGTCCTCTCCCCACATATATTTTCCTGTTCTGTTTTTTGTTTGATTCTCAAAAATGATACCAACCACACATATGTGCTCCTTTTTTGGTTCTTTCTGTTCTTTTTACCAATTTCAAAGGCTCTTCTTCCTTCAAACTCCCTCCACTCCACCTTCCCTTCACCCACTCCCTTCACCCATCCTCCACCTCTCCTCTGCTCACCCACCCACCAGCTACAACCGCATATTCACCGACGACGGCTACAGCTTGCACGAACTCGCAATCAGGCCCTTCAATGACACCAGCTACAATCACATACTCCCTCACTCTCCCTTCACTCTCCCTTCACTCTCCCTTCACTCTCCCTTCACCCTGCTCCCTCCCGTGCCTCTCCTCACCCACCCACAGCTACAATCGCATTTTCACCGACGACGGCCACAGCCTACACGAACTCGCCATCAGGCTCGCAGCCTCCCGGCCCCCCTGCACCCCTGCCTCGTTTGCTGCTCCTGGTACTGGTGCTACCGGTACTTCTTCTGCTGCATCTGCTGGACACAGCACTGCGAGGAAGGGCAGCCTCAAGCGCGGAAGAGAATCCCGAGACTCCCGCGACTCCTGTGAGTCGAGCCCGCGAGTGCATTTCAGCACAGACGGGAACGCGGGCGGGCATGCGGACGAGTGCACCAACTGTGGCGAGGGCGGCACGTTGCTGCTCTGTGAGTCCTGCCCAGGCGCCTACCACCCCGGCTGCGTGGGTCTCCCCTCCATTCCTGATTCGGACTGGTTCTGCCCCACCTGTAAGCCGTCTACGGCTTTTTCAAGGCATTTGGCTCCACTCCCCCCGAGCGTGGGGAAGGGGGAGGGCACGCGGGGGAAGGGGCGCGGCCGGGGCGCCTGGGGGAAGGGGAAGCGGAAGGGGGAGGCGGCTGGAGGGGAGGCGGCGGTTGGGGAGGTGGTGGAGGAGGAAGGGGCAGGAAAGGGTGCGGAGGGGTTGGGGGAGGTGGATGTAGATGTGGAGCGGTGCAGACGGTTGGTGAAGGAGTTGGAAAGCGCAGGGGGAGGGTGCGTGCTGTGCCATTCTGGCTCACACGACTTTGTCCCATCAGGGTTTGGCCCTCGGACGATCATATTCTGTGATCAGTGCGAGAAGGAGTATCACGTGGGGTGTTTGAAGGAGCATGGGGTTCAGGTGCTGGACAGGTTGCCCGAGGGGAACTGGTTCTGCTGTGCGGCGTGTGAAGAGGTGTTCAATGCGGTGCAGATGGTTCTGGAGCGGGGAAGCATGCATTTGCCGGATCTGCCGGATTGGGAGGAGATGGAAGAGGCTCACCTGCTGGAACCGCAGCCAATGCAGCGCGCTTCTGGTGCTGCTGGTGCTGGTGCTGGTGCTGTTGCTGGTGCTGTTGTTGGTGCTGCTGCTTCTCCTTCTGTTGGTGGTGCGGCTGCTGATGATGATGCTGCTTTGCCAGCAGCAGCAGGATTGGGGCAGCAGCAGGGACAGAAGAATACGAGCGCCAGTACTGGTGGCTGCACCAGCCCCGCCCCCCACTGCTCAACTCCGCCGCTGCCTCCGCCTCTGCCTCCTCCTGCCACGCTTCTCAACACGCCTCAGCAGCATAGCACCTCCTCCCAGCTTCGGGCGGCAACCTTTGACCTGACGCCGAATGCGTCGCAGGGCCGAGCGGCACAGGGCAGGGCGCGGGGCGGCGAGCTGACGTGGCAGGTGCTCAAGGGGCGGCGGGGGTTGGAGGCGAACGGGCTGACGCTGGGCGGCGTGTGTCAGCTGTTTGCGGAGTCATTTGATCCGATCAAGGATGCATTCACGGGGAAAGATCTGATTCCCCTCATGGTTCGCAGGTAAGGCTCCATCCCCTCCCATGCCGCTCAAGCTGTCTGTTTCCCTCTCTCATTCCGCTCTCACTCCCCCCTGCTCCGTGTGAAAAGTGAGTTTTTGAGACGTCTCAAAAACTCACTTAATACACGTGGTCTTTCATTCCGCTCTCACTTAATACACGTGGTCTTTCATTCCGCTCTCACTTAATACACGTGGTCTTTCATTCCGCTCTCACTTAATACACGTGGTCTTTCATTCCGCTCTCACTTAATACACGTGGTCTTTCATTCCGCTCTCACTTAATACACGTGGTCTTTCATTCCGCTCTCACTTAATACACGTGGTCTTTCATTCCGCTCTCACTTAATACACGTGGTCTTTCATTCCGCTCTCACTTAATACACGTGGTCTTTCATTCCGCTCTCACTTAATACACGTGGTCTTTCATTCCGCTCTCACTCACCCCCCCGGTCACACCTCTCTCCCCGCTCCGTCAACCCTCCCCTACCCCGCTCTCACCCCATCAGTCGCAGCAGCAGGGAGCACGAGTTTCAGGGCATGCTGTGCTGTGTGTTGAAGCAGCGCGACCGCGTGGTGTGTGCAGCCTGCATCCGCATCTTCGGCCGCCAGCTCGCTGAGATGCCCCTCGTCGCCACCGCCTACTCGCACCGCCGCCGGGTAAGTCCGAGTAAAGAATGCCACCTGGGTGCCCCGGTGTGCTCTGTGGTGGGGACTCCGTGATATGCTGTGCCCCTCATCGCCACCGCCTACTCGCATCGCTGCCAGGTAACAATGCATCCCTGCCCCTTGTTATGATGGGCAACCCCACCCCCCGTGCCTCACGTCTTGATGTGGCACTTGTGATTGTTTCTGTGCTTCGCTGAGATGCCCCTCGTTGCCCCTGCTTGCTATCCCTCTATCATCCCTTTCTCGATCCTCTCTTCTCCTTCCTCACCTCCCTTCTCAATCCTTCCCCCCTTTGTCTCACCCACTAGGGTTTGTGCAAGGTATTGCTGAACGCACTGGACGTGCTCTTTTCCCTGCTCGGAGTGAGCAAGTTCTGCCTGCCAGCAGCGCCGGGAGCGGAGGGCACGTGGATCAAGGGATTCGGCTTCTCTGTTATGAGTACAGAGGAAGTTACTCAGGTGCATCGGGACTTCCCGCTCCTCGTCTTCCCCGGGTCTGTCAGCGTGGTTCGGCGCGTCCCGAGCCTGCCCCGGGCCTACCGCAAGGCTGCCGAGCTTCAGGTGTTTGGTGCGGTTGGGATGGCGCCGCTGCCGCAGCTGGATTCCTTCCCCCTGTTATTGCCACCCTCGATACAAGACAAGGCAGGGGACACAGCACAAGAGGCGTCACAGGGAGGGAAAGAGGGGCCTGGGGGTGAGCGAGGGGAGGAGGCAGCAGGGGTTACTCGCAGGCAGGGAGAAAACGGAGTGGATGCAACAGCTTTGGTATCAGAGCAGGAAGTTACCGCTGATGATAGAGGTCTGCTTGCTGTAGTGACGGCTGTAGCGGTTACAGCTGCAGGGGAGGTGAAGCCTGCTACAGCCAGTTTGGTGGTGATATCTGGGGCCGGGGAAGCAGAGGGGCTCACAGCTGCGGGTAGGCCAAAGGGTGTGGTGGTGACTGCTGGTGCAGGGGATGCTGGGGTGTTGATAGAAGCAGATGGAGGGAGGGAGAGGGAGGGAGAAGGAGCAGCACTAGGAGATGAGGGTATGGGAGAGGAGAGGAGAGAAGGGAGGAGAGAAGCTGAGGGGATTGAAGAGAGAAGAGGAGAGGAGGGAAGAGAAGATGAAGAGTGTGAGATTGAGGTAGTGGAGGATGGAGAGGGAGGGGAGGGAGGGGAGGCAAAAGAGAGGAGTGAGGGAGAGATAGAGAAGGCGGAAGGAGTAAGCAAGCCTTTAATTGATGAGGAGAGGGCGCGGCAGGTGTGTGTGGCTTGTGTGCCTTGGGAGGAAGTGACAGCAGCAGAGGAGGACGAGGAGGAGAAGGAAGAAGAGGAGGAAGAGGAAGAGGATGAGGATGAGGATGAAGATGAGGATGAGGATGAGGAGGAGAAAGATGATGAGGAAGAGGAGGAGGTGGTGATAGGGAAAAGTCAAAGGCGTGGTGGGGGTGGGGGTGGGAAGCGTGTGAGGGAGAGAAATGGTACGGTGGGGAGTCAGCAGCAGGTGCCTCCTCTGTTCATAGTGGCGGTTGAAGAGAAGAGCTATGACCCCTCCGTGTGGGATGTGGGGAGGAGCGAGGAGGAGGAACCGAGAGTTAGTGGTGAGGAGAAGGGAACGAGAGTGGGTGATGAGGAGGAGGAAAAGAGGGTGAGTGATGAGAATGGAATTAGGGAGAGTGACAAGGAGGAGGAAAAGAGGGTGAGTGGAGAGGAGGGAGGTAGGGGGAGTGATGGAGAGGAGCAGAAGGGGATATGTGACCTGGAAGGGCAAGAGGAAGAGAGGAGGAGAAAGAGGAGACACGTGTCATTTGCAAGTGACTCGCTGGGACCTGATGCGAGTGGTGCTGATGTGGATGCTGCTGATGTGGACAGTGCTGACATGGCAGGTGCTGACGTGGCAGGTGCTGACACGGGAGGTGCTGGCATGGATGGTGTCGACAAGGGAGGGAAGAAAGACGCAGTGACCCTTGATCCTTCCATCTCTCCTTCCACCTCTGCTGCACGCACACGCCCTCACCACCCTACAACCGACCCCACTCACTCCCACCACTCACCACCCCATTCGCAACATACCCATTCAACCACCCATCCTTCACTCACTACAAGCACTGCAAGCATCCCAGTCCCTGCAGTCACTGCCAGCACTCCTCCCATTGAAACGCCTGTCAGTGTCAGTGACACTCCTCCCATTGAAACGCCTGTCAGTGTGACTGACATTCCTCTGATTGAAGTGCTGCAACCGAGGGCGCGTGAGTATGGCGATTACCGCGCCTCCCAGGGCTGGGACCGACACACTCTCCCCGTCTGCCTCGCCCTGCCTGCCCCTCCCCCTCCCCCTGCCGCTGCTGCTTTCCCTGCTGCTGCTGCCAGTGCTGCTGCCGCTGCTGCTGCTGCTGCCACTGCTGCTGCTGTTGTTGGTGCTGTAGCCGGTGCTGGTGCTGCTGGTGATGATGGTAGGGTGAGCATTCAGTATGTGAGGAAGCGCAAGGGAATGGAGAGTGCTGCTGCTGCTGGTGCTTCTGGGGGTGCTGCTGCTGCTACTGCTACTGCTGCTTCTGGTGGTGCTGCTGCTGCTACTAGTGCTGCCGCTGCTGCTACTGCTGGTGCGGCTGCTGTTGCTACTGCTGGTTCTGTTGCAGTTGCTTCTGTTGCTGCTGCTGTTGTCGCTGCTACTGCTGCTGTTGTTGCTACTACTGCTGGTGCTGGTGCTGTGGTATCCACAAACGAGCAGGCAGGGGAGGAACGAGAAGCGAAGCGAGCGAGGTGGGGCGATAATTCTCACGAGCAGACCAGAGGCCAGCAGCAGGAAGTGCAGGGGGGCCAGGAGAAGCAGAAGCAGCAGGAGGATAAGGGGGAAAAGGAGGAGCGATTGGGGTTGAACGAAGAGCAGTTGGGGACGAAGGGGGAGCAGTTGGAGGAAAAGGGGGAGAAATTGGGCAAAAAGGGGGAGCAATCGGAGAAGAAGGATGAGAAATTGAGGGGATTGGGGGAGCATTTGGAGGAGAAGGGGGAGCAATACGGGGAGGATTGGGGGAAGCTTCAGGGCGCCCAGGTGAAGCATGTTGACCTGGTCAAGCGACAGGGAATGCCCGTTCATGGCAGGGTCATTCCCGTTATGGCAGGCAAAAAAGGAGGACCGTTTGTGCTTTCTATCAAGCGAAAGAGACAAGAAGGGCGGAGGCATAAAAGAGAAAGGGGCTGGGGTGCGGTGCTTGGGATCGGGAGGGATCGGGAGGAGGAGAGGAAGGAAAATCGCTTAGAAGGTAATTTTCCGGAGGATAAGCACTTGGGGGGTAAGAAACGATTCGTTGTTAAAAATCGATTTGTTGTTAAACACACCGAAGAGGGATTGGAAGGTGAAGAGGAGGACGGTTTTGAGGCGGAGATTCTGAGAGCAGTGGAAGATGATGACGATGGGGTGAACACGCGGGAGGGGGGTGGCGAGAAGAGGGAGGATAGGGGGGACAGGGAGGAGAGTGAGGAGAGTGAGGAGATTGGGGGGGGTAGAGCAAAGAGGAGGCGGATTGAGAGCAAAAGTTGGGTGGGGAGAAGGAGGGTGAGGGAGAGTGGGGCAAGGAGGAGGGGGCGACGGAGGGTAGTGGAGGAAAAGGAGGAGGAGGCGGAGGAGGAGGAGGAGAAGGAGGAGGATGAGCAGGAGGAGGATGAGAAGGAGGAGGAGAAGGTGGAGGAGAAGGTGGAGGATGAAGAGGAGGCTGAGGAAGATGAGGAGGATGCAGATGAGAAAGAGGAGGTGGAGGGTGGGGATGGGGATGAGGAAGAGGAGGTGGAGGAAGAGTTTGAGGAGCTTTTTGAGATCGATGGGGAGGACAGAGGATGGGGCATGGCTGATGGAGGAAGGCGAGGGAAGAGAGAAGCTTTTGAGAATTCTCAAAAACCAGCTGGTGATATTGCTGGGGAGGAGGATAGAGGATGGGGCATGTCTGGTGGAGGAAGGCGAGGGAAGAGAGCAGCAAGGGCGAGACGAGACGGTGGCAGGCGCGATGATGGTGTGGGGAGGAGCAGGATGGAAGCTGAAGAGGTGGAGGAGGGGCGTGGAGAGGAGGAGGGGAGTGGTGATGAGGAGGGGAGTGGAGAGGACGGGAGTGGAGAGGAGGGGAGTGAAGAGGGGGAGTGGGGTGGGAAGGAGGAAGTAAGTAGCATGAGTGGGGAGGGACGGCGAGGGGAGAGGAAGCAGACCGGGTTGGATCTTCTAATGAGGCGAGCAAGTGAGAAGGATGAGAAGGACGGAGAGAAAGGGGTGGAGGAGGGTGGGAAAGGTTTGATAATGGATATTGCAGTGGAAGGGGTGATGGACGGTGTAGTGCGGTTGAGAAGCACAGAGGAGGTGACCAACGCCGCAGTGCGGTGTGGGGAGCGGGCGGGCGGGGGTGCTCGTCGTGCGAGGAGAGGGAGAGGGCGGCACAAGGAGAGAGAGGTTTGTGGCGACGGGGACTGGAATGGTGGGGACGAGAGTGGGTTTGTGGGGGACAAGGCAAAATGGGGGAAATTAGAGGCGAAAGAATCAGGAGGAGGATTGAAAGAGGAGGAAGAGGAGGACGAAGAAGGGGAAAAGGAGGAAGAGGAGGAAGAGGAGGAAGAGGAGGAGGAGGAGGAGGAGGAGGAGGAGGAGGAGGAGGAGGAGGAGGAGGAGGAGGAGGAGGAGGAGGAGGAGGAGGAAGAAGAAGAGGAGGATGAGGAGGAAGAAGAGGAGGATGTATATGAGCCTGATGATCGAATTGCTGCTGGGTCAGGGAGGGGGAGAGGGAGAGGGAGGGGCAGGGGAAGGGGGAGGGGTAGGGGGAGGGGCCGGGGCCGGGGCAGAGGTAGAGGCCGAGGCAGAGGGAGGGGCAGGGGCAGAGGAAGGGGTATGACAAGCGCGAGAAGGGAGAGAAGAGAGAGTGAACAGGAGGGAGTGGATGGTGACTCAATTGATGAAGCAAGCGGTGGCGAAGGAGAGGAGGAGGGGAGTGAGTCTGGGGAGGAAGAAGCAGAGGGGGAAGAGGACTGCTATTCGCCTGAGGGGAGAAGTACCATCCGGTTGGGGAGGGGGAGAGGCAGGGGGCGGGGGAGGGGGAGAGGTCGGGGCAGAGGCAGGGGCAGGGGCAGAGGAAGGGGAGGGGTGCTGAAAGGTACTGATGGTGCTTATAATGATGGTGCTTATACTGATGATGCTCTTGGCCGGCCTGTGGAAGATGCTTCAGGGCTTGGGAAGGGTGAAGGGCAGGAGAGTGGGGAGAGAGGGGGTGATGGGGAGGAGAGTGGGGAGAGAGGCGGTGATGGGGAGGGAGATGATGGATCGGGGAGTGAGAGTGAGGGCAGTGAAAGTGATGAGGGTGATGGTAAAGGGGGAGAAGCAGGGGTAGGGAGAGGAGGAGCAGTGGGGGGGATAGGAGGAGCAGTGGGGGGGATAGGAGGAGCAGTTGATGGGTTGGAGAAAGGGAGGGAGAGAGGCCAGGGGGTACGGAATGGTAGCGGGCTAGGGAGAGGGCGAGGCAGGGGGGTGGCTGTAGGGGGGGTGACTGTGGGAAGAGGGTATAGGCAGCAGGTTATGTTCGCCGGGCAGAACGGCAAGTTGGAGCTAAGAACAAAGCCGGATTGACTCCTTTAAAATGTATTTCCTCGCAGTTCTTTCGTACCATTTGGAGCTGACATACAGTAGTGTAAGCAATGGCACCAATAAGTGATGAAATAATTAACATGTGGCCAACATGAATCCTCCACACCTCAGCACCCCTGCAATTCCACCCCTTCCTTCTAGAGCTAGGGCCACTGTCCATTGCCAACGAGTCTGGACTGAATGGTGAACATGATCAACCCTGCCTTCTTACTGCCTCAGAATCAGAACAACTGTCCTGAAGGCGGTCAGTAAAGATCCCACCCAAGGGACGTACGGTAATATATATGGCTACTGAAAACAGGTTATCTCAGAAGTGGCTAGCTAACATAAGTGTATCAAAAGTGTCTATCAGAAGCGGCTGTGGCTGTCGTGAGAGTTGCTGTCGGCCATTTGGCGGAGGTCCCAAGACGATGCACTCGGCACGCGGTAGCGCCGCAAAATCTGCGCATTCGACTGGAGGCGTGCGCATGTGCGTGTGTATGTGTGTTCGGGTGCAGATGCGAGCATTAATGTCGGGGGGTAATGAAAAAGGAATTAATGTTTAGCTGCAGAGGAATCATCAGGCAGGCTCGGAAAAGCTGGGCTGACAAGCCTGAGGCTCGGATCTTTTCAACCCAGTGCGATCCAAACCAAGCCTCTCACCTTACTTTTGAGTCGACTCAAAGTCACCTCGCTGGGCTGAAAAGCCTGAGGCTCGCATCTCTTGAACCCAGTGCAATCCGACCCAAACCGCTCACCTTCCTGGCAGCTGCCATGTCAATGGCTATGATCCGCCCGTCCTCCAGATCGAACCGAACGAACGGCCCAGATGTCTCGAACACGGCGTCTTTGAGTTGGCGAATATTGTCCACCTCCATCCCATTCACCTTCAGCACCTGGGGATGCGGGGGAGGAGAGGGAGGGAGGGGGGGTGCAGGAGAGGAGAGGGAGGGTGGGGTTTTAGGCGAGGGAGAGGGTACAGGGGCGGAGAGGGAAGGAGTGCATGAGAAGAGAGAAGGGAGAATGAGAGGAGGGGAGAATGAGAGGAGGGGAGAATGAGAGGAGGGGAGAATGAGAGGAGGGGAGAATGAGAGGAGGGGAGAATGAGAGGAGGGGAGAATGAGAGGAGGGAGAATGAGAGGAGGGGAGAATGAGAGGAGGGGAGAATGAGAGGAGGGGAGAATGAGAGGAGGGGAGAATGAGAGGAGGGGAGAATGAGAGGAGGGAGAATGAGAGGAGGGGAGAATGAGAGGAGGGGAGAATGAGAGGAGGGGAGAATGAGAGGAGGGGAGAATGAGAGGAGGGGAGAATGAGAGGAGGGGAGAATGAGAGGAGGGGAGAATGAGAGGAGGGGAGAATGAGAGGAGGGGAGAATGAGAGGAGGGGAGAATGAGAGGAGGGGAGAATGAGAGGAGGGGAGAATGAGAGGAGGGGAGAATGAGAGGAGGGGAGAATGAGAGGAGGGGAGAATGAGAGGAGGGGAGAATGAGAGGAGGGGAGAATGAGAGGAGGGGAGAATGAGAGGAGGGGAGAATGAGAGGAGGGGAGAATGAGAGGAGGGGAGAATGAGAGGAGGGGAGAATGAGAGGAGGGGAGAATGAGAGGAGGGGAGAATGAGAGGAGGGGAGAATGAGAGGAGGGGAGAATGAGAGGAGGGGAGAATGAGAGGAGGGGAGAATGAGAGGAGGGGAGAATGAGAGGAGGGGAGAATGAGAGGAGGGGAGAATGAGAGGAGGGGAGAATGAGAGGAGGGGAGAATGAGAGGAGGGGAGAATGAGAGGAGGGGAGAATGAGAGGAGGGGAGAATGAGAGGAGGGGAGAATGAGAGGAGGGGAGAATGAGAGGAGGGGAGAATGAGAGGAGGGGAGAATGAGAGGAGGGGAGAATGAGAGGAGGGGAGAATGAGAGGAGGGGAGAATGAGAGGAGGGGAGAATGAGAGGAGGGGAGAATGAGAGGAGGGGAGAATGAGAGGAGGGAGAATGAGAGGAGGGGAGAATGAGAGGAGGGGAGAATGAGAGGAGGGGAGAATGAGAGGAGGGGAGAATGAGAGGAGGGGAGAATGAGAGGAGGGGAGAATGAGAGGAGGGGAGAATGAGAGGAGGGGAGAATGAGAGGAGGGGAGAATGAGAGGAGGGGAGAATGAGAGGAGGGGAGAATGAGAGGAGGGGAGAATGAGAGGAGGGGAGAATGAGAGGAGGGGAGAATGAGAGGAGGGGAGAATGAGAGGAGGGGAGAATGAGAGGAGGGGAGAATGAGAGGAGGGGAGAATGAGAGGAGGGGAGAATGAGAGGAGGGGAGAATGAGAGGAGGGGAGAATGAGAGGAGGGGAGAATGAGAGGAGGGGAGAATGAGAGGAGGGGAGAATGAGAGGAGGGGAGAATGAGAGGAGGGGAGAATGAGAGGAGGGGAGAATGAGAGGAGGGGAGAATGAGAGGAGGGGAGAATGAGAGGAGGGGAGAATGAGAGGAGGGGAGAATGAGAGGAGGGGAGAATGAGAGGAGGGGAGAATGAGAGGAGGGGAGAATGAGAGGAGGGGAGAATGAGAGGAGGGGAGAATGAGAGGAGGGGAGAATGAGAGGAGGGGAGAATGAGAGGAGGGGAGAATGAGAGGAGGGGAGAATGAGAGGAGGGGAGAATGAGAGGAGGGGAGAATGAGAGGAGGGGAGAATGAGAGGAGGGGAGAATGAGAGGAGGGGAGAATGAGAGGAGGGGAGAATGAGAGGAAGGGAGAATGAGAGGAGGGGAGAATGAGAGGAGGGGAGAATGAGAGGAGGGGAGAATGAGAGGAGGGGAGAATGAGAGGAGGGGAGAATGAGAGGAGGGGAGAATGAGAGGAGGGGAGAATGAGAGGAGGGGAGAATGAGAGGAAGGGGAGAATGAGAGGAGGGGAGAATGAGAGGAAGGGAGAATGAGAGGAGGGGAGAATGAGAGGAGGGGAGAATGAGAGGAGGGGAGAATGAGAGGAGGGGAGAATGAGAGGAGGGGAGAATGAGAGGAGGGGAGAATGAGAGGAGGGGAGAATGAGAGGATGAGGGAACGGGGGAGAAGGGGATGGGCACCTGAGAGCAGACGGGCTTCACCTCACCTGCAGGCCTGCTACCCGGGGAAGGTAGCACCTCGTGCTACCCGGGGAAGGTAGCACCTCGTGCCACACGTGTGGAAAAAGACAACTTTTGAGACAGTCTAAAAAACCCTCACCTGCAGGTCTGCTAGTCGCTCGTAGCCACCGATGACCTCGTCAGGGAGCACCTGGTGGCACACATAGCCACACATGCTCATTTTGGGACGTCTACAAAACCCTCACCTGCAGGTCTGCCAGCCGCTCATAGCCACCGTTGACCTCGTCAGGGAGCACCTGGTGGCACGCATGTGTGCTAGCCTCTAAGACTAATTTTGGGACGTCTAAAGAAATCTCACCTGCAGGTCTGCCAGTCGCTCGTAGCCACCGTTGACCTCGTCAGGGAGCACCTGGTGGCACATGTGCGTGGGGGGGTGGGGAGGGGCAGACGTGGAGGTAGGTGAGGAGGAGAAGAGGAGATGTGTGACAAGGCTGGTTTTCATGCCGCTCTCCCAGCCCTACCTTGTCAACAAGCCCACACCGTCGGCCATGATCAGATACACACATGAATGGCGGCCTATACAGACATGGATGTATCTGATCATGGAAGGATCAATGGAAGGCCCAGGTTCTAGTGTGTTGAGCCTGCTGTGGTAGCATGGATTTTGGAACCTCCGAAAACTCACCCGCGAGAGGATGATGATTTGCTGCCCGGGTTTCTCGGGCAGGTTGCGGAGGGCGAGGTCGCAGAGGCGGCGGGGGGAGGAGTGGAGCCAGTCGGGGCCGTACTCGTGCAGGTAGGGCTGGGAGAGCGGCATGAAGACGAGCCCTGCGAATATGAAGTAGCTGGGCGCGCTGTCCCACTGCTGCGCTGCCACCAACGGGGGGAGCTGCGGGGAGAGGAGGGGCGAGGGGGGAGAGAGGTTGGAGGTGGGTGGGAGGGAAAGAGGAGGGGAGGAGAGAATGGGAAGAAAGAGGCGGAGAAAGCATGTGGTAGTTTAGTGGCTGGAGGCTGTGTCAGATGTAACGCATGCATATCACACGTCATGCCAGAAACCGTTGCATGCTAACCCAGCGAATACCGGGTTGACGGTCATGTCGAAGTGCATGAGCTGCCCTCCTCGGTACACGGACACCATGGCCCTCTCCCCACTGCCCTTGAGCGACACCAGGTAGTCAAACGGCAGTCGCTCCCTCTTGCGGAACAACACTGGTATGGGCAGGGGGACACAAAGAAGGGGTTTTAGAATAACGGTGACTTGAGTCGACTGATAGATAACTCACTCACTCTAGCTCTCTCTCCCCTTGAGCGACACCAGGTAGTCAAACGGTAGGCGCTCCCTCTTGCGGAACAACACTACTATGGGCAGGGGGACACAAAGAAGGGGGTTTAGGATAACGGTGACTTGAGTCGACTGATAGATAAGTCACTCACTCTAGCTCTCTCTCCCCACCGCCCTTGAGCGACACCAGGTAGTCAACCGGCAGCCGCTCCCTCTTGCGGAACAGCACTGGCACGGGCAGGGGGCGGAGAGGAGGGAGATGAGGGGCGGGGAAGAAGGTGAGTGTAAGGGAAGTAGATAATCAGATCAGATGCCCTGGCTGTAGCAGCCCTGCTCAAACCCATCAATCCCCTCCTCTCCACCACTCACCAGACCCATCATCCGCTATAGGAACGCAGTCAAACGCGGTCAACACGTCGTCCTTCTTGATCCACCGGCTGCTCTCACTCAGCGGCTGCACCGCGTTCACCAGCACGCCTGTAGCAGTCGGCGGCAGGCGCAGGTGCGCGCGCAGCTGCCAGTTGTCAAGCGGCTGGCATGCCACGCCCAGGGAGGAGAAGCCGTGGAAGCGGCGGTGGTGCAGCGCTGCATCGTGTAAGAAGCGGTGGATGATGGGCGTGGGTACTATGTAGCTGCGAGGGGGGGGAGGGGAGAGAGAGGCCATGGAGAGGCATGGAGGGGAGGCATGAGCAAGACTGGGCGGCGGAGCATGGGCACGATGTATATGCCTCCCCATGAAAAGGGGGCTTACACCACCAGTGGCTGTTCGGATGGGGACTCTGTTGGGGGGCGAAGGGGGAAACGCGGGAGAGTGTGCTGCACTATGCTGCACTCACCCAATGTTTTCAGCCCCAGTGAGGTTCTGAAACGCCACCCCCACCACCCCCACCTCATCGCCTTTTAAGGCACCTCAAAACTCACCCCATTTCTTTCACAATAAGGGGGGGGTTGCTCACACCCACTATGCTGTGCTCACCCGATGTTTTCAGCCCCAGTGAGGTTCTGGAAAGCCACCCCCACTACGCGGTACTCTACTCTCATCGCCACCGGTGCCGCCCTCGCCGCCGCCTCCTCTGCCGCCCGCTCCGCTTCTATCTCCGCCCAACCCCCTCCCACCCCCACCTCCTCCTCCCCCTCCTCCCCCTCCCACTCCTCCCGCCCATCTTCCCCCCCTAGCCCCAGCATCCCGTCCCCGCCCTCGTCCCCCCAGCCCAGCCCCTTTATGCTGGGTGAATCGCTCTCCTCCTCCAACCCTGATCGCCGCTGCATCCCCCCTGCCCTACCAGCAGACTCTCCCTGCAGTTGAGAATCCATGCGGTGTGAATTCATCAAATCCCTTCCATTCCCGCTGCCACCGCTTCTGCTTGTCTCTCTACCACCACCACCACTACTGCTGCTGCTGCTGCCGTACGCGCCAGCAGCAGCATCAGCAGCAGCACTGCTGGTGGTGCTATCTCCTGCCACGACGGGCACGTGGGTCATGACGAGGGCGGGTCCCCCGCTGTTGCCGGGGTTGATTGCCGCATCGATCTGGATGGCCAGCAGGTGCGCCCCGCTGTGCGCGTACTTGGTGGGCTCCACGCGTGAGACGACTCCCATGCTGATGCTGATGTTGTCGCCGCCTGACAGGGTTGGTGGGTGGGAACCAGTGGGGATTAGGATGGGACGGGAGAGGTGAGTTGAGTGGGGTGTCGATCTGTAAGGCCAGCAGGTGCGCCCCGCTGTGTGCGTACTTGGTGGCTCGACGCGTGAGACTACCCCCATGCTTATGCTGATGTTGTCTCCTCCTGGGGGGTTGGTGGGTGGGTGGGAAGGGGGAGGTGAGGGAAGGGAGCAGTGAGGTGAGCACAGTGGATATCTGGATGACCAGCAGGTGCGCTCCGCTGTGCGCGTACTTGGTGGGCTTGACCCGAGACACCACTCCCATGCTGATGCTGATGTTGTCTCCTCCTGGTAGGGTTGGGGGGGAGAGGGGTGTACGGCAAGTAGGTGCATGTCACGTAGCTGCATGGCATGTAGAGGAGGGCGTGGATGAATAGACGCATGAAGAGTTGGGATAAAGGGACTGCTCCGCTTTCATCTGACTATACCCTCTCCATCTCACCTTGAGGGTACCCCACCACAGCTACCGACTCCTGCAGCTGAGGCACATCCCCCAGAGGCAGCGGGTTCAGCCCCGCCCAGAACTCCTCATTCCCCCCCGCTCCCCCCACTCCTCTCCCCGCCTCCCCCCTCCCCCCCATCCCCATCCCCATATCCCCCCCCATCCCCTTCCCCCCGCCCATTCGGCTCCCCAGCCCGCCCCCGCCCCCCCTCCCCATCCCCCCGCCCCCGAAATCCCCCATGGCGCCCCCGCCCCGTCCCCCTGCTCCCCCGCCGCCCTTATCCTCCCCAAATCTGTCATGGTGGTGGTGGTGGTCGTGATCGTGCTCATGCTCGTGGTGCCCTCCCCTTCCCCCCATTCCTCCGCCCATGCCCCCTCCCCCCGCGCCTGGCTCCCCCACTGTCAGCAGCGCCAGGTCGCACTCGTGCGCCACTGCTTGCACCTGGTGGGGGGGAGAGGGGGAAGGGGAGGGGGGGGGGAGAGTGCGGGGGCAGGAGGGGGTCAAAGGGAGAGGAGGGGGATGCACCAGGTCGCACTCATGCACCACTGCTAGCACCTGGTGTGGTGGGGGAGATGGAGGGGGTTGGGGAGGGTTGGGGGGATTTGGGGGCAGGGGGCGGGGTCAAAGGGTGGGGGAGAGGGAGCTCCAGGCGCAGGAGAATCTGGAGCTCCAGGCGCGGGAGAATCTGGAGCTCCAGGCGCGGGAGAATCTGGAGCTCCAGGCGCGGGAGAATCTGGAGCTCCAGGCGCGGGAGAATCTGGAGGGATGCGCCAGGTCGCACTCATGCACCACTGCTAGCACTTGGTGGGGGGAGGGGATGCTGAGGGTCAGGACAGGGGAACGTGAAGGGAGGGAAAAGGTGGCTGGGTCAGGTTGGGGAATGAAGACAGGGGTAGGTGGCTGGGTCAAGGAGGGAATAAAGGGAGGAAGAAAGGGGACTGATGCTCCCGCACCCCAACCCACCTCCGTCATACACGCTGTCCCCTGAGCAAGGTGCTTTTTGGGCGAGCCGTGTTTCCTCACAAGCACGAACGGCTCGTGGTGGTACCTCTCAACCGCAACCCACCCTTCTCAATTCCCCTCAGGGCCCCTCCCGCACACACACACACCCACACCGCCTACACACACCTGGGCGAGGTACTTTTAGCGCGAGCCGTGCTTCCTCACGAGCACGACTCCTGATGGGAGTACCCCTCAACCCCAACCCACCGTTCTCAATCCCCCTCAGGGCCCCTCCCGCACACACCTCCCACACACACACCTCCTGCATGGTCTCACCTGCGCGAGGTACTTCTTGGGCGAGCCGTGCTTCCTCACGAGCACGAACGCCTGGTCGGCCACGATGTGCGCGCTGGTGAGGATCCGACGGCCCATAATCACGAACCCTGCTCGCCCGCACCACCGCAGGCCCAGGGCGTGGGGGGGGGATAGGGGCGTTTTGTGGGGGAGGGAGGGGAGCGGGACAGGGCGAACACAGAGTTCACGATGTGCGCGCTGGTGAGGATCCGACGGCCCATAATCACGAACCCTGCTCGCCCACACCACCGCAAGGGGACAGCGGGGGTGGGCGGGCGGAGGGAGAGTGAGACTGCGAGCCAGTGCCTTGCGGGCTTGCACACGGGAAGGGAGGGTGCAGACGGAAGTGGAAGGTTGCGTCAGAGAGCAGGAAACAGCGAGCGGCGGAGATACGGTGAGCGGGACACTTAGGGGTGTTTGCAAGAGTCTAATCAGATCCGGATTCACCTGAGCCGGTGACCTCGCGCTGCGGTTTGTTCTGCCAGGGCAGGCGGTAGTTGGGGCTGCTCCCCACGGCGAACAACTTCACCACCGAATCCAGCACCGCCTCCTGATCGTCCTCCGGTAAATGGTCGTCCTCCGCTGGTGCAGCCTCCGCGCCTTCCGCCTCCGCGCCTTCCCCCGCGCCCGCGCCCGCGCGGAGGTCGTCCCGCGGACCCGGCGGCATGAGCGCCTGCGCGGACGGGCCCTCCCGGCCCAAGCCCATGCCCGGACCCAGGTCGCTGAGCCCTGTGTCGCCTCTCTCCCCACCGTCCCGGTCCGTGCTCAGACCTCGCCTTAAGAGCCACGCCGAGAGGGAGTTAAAGCCCAGACCTGCGACAGCTATGGAGGACGCCGAGCCTGAAGCTCTGTCTCCGGGCCAAGAGGCTCGGGGAGGACGGGTGGCCGCGGAACGGTAGTGGGGAGATTGCGGTGGGAGGGGGGAAAAGGCTGGGTGAACCTGTGAACGGTCATGGATAGTGCTTCGTAGGCCATCGGGTATGGGGTTTGCGGGTGCAATCGGGTACGAGTTCGTGACAACGGCTCGGTGCTGTGTGGTTCTGTGGGGTATTGATGATGAGTTTGGTGGCGTGCTTTGGGTGTGCGGACGCGTTGATGCTTTCGAACCGCCATTGGCTGAGGAGGAATAAGCGGCGGCTAATGCGGGGAGGTTGACAGTCCTGAGGACGGCCCATGACAGCTGGCAGGCGAAAGATGGCAGATGGCGACACGTCAGGTGGGATATGATTGGTGATGGATTAACCACCGCCATTGCTGGAAATTCATTCGAAAGGAATTACTCTCTTGTCCTTAACAAGCTTTGAACAGTCACACTATCGTATGCTACGAAGTCTCAAAATACGGGGACACGCCTAGGGCGCCAATCGGGTGGTTCCTACCAGATTGCATCTCGCAACCTCGGAATTGGAACAGTCGATGGTCAGTCTCGTCTGAAATTTATGTACAGCGGACAGCCTCCCTGGTCCAGAAAAATGCGGAGCCGGGAAGACCGGAAATCCATGGAGCGAGTTTTGCAGGCAATGCAGACCAATGCGGTGAGGTCAGTACAAGTCTCGGCTGATGCTACACCAGACTTTCTTCGAAATTCTCCTGCCCAAAGAATCCACCACGCAAAGTTGCGGTCTTGTTCGGTTTGTTACGTTTCAAAACGTATTACTCGCTAGAACCGTGATTGAAGTGCGGTTGCTCCTCTTGCTTAGAAGGAAAGGAGGTGGGCTCGTTACAAGGAATGGCGAGTTGACTGACAGCCAAGCCACGTCGATCAGAGCGTACAATGATTGGAGAGCCCGCGCGATATTATCATAGATGCAGCACACCCGCTCACGCAATCCAAGCAGAGGAAAACACGTGCCAAGTCAAACCTGGCTTGAGCTTATGTGGCAAGGAGGAAATCTGGGGCCAATGGAGCATCCTTGACTTCCTGTAAAAGCGGGTGCACTACAGTGCACTATATAGGTAGTTGAGGCTTGTGCTGCAGTAATGCTCCTGCTGAATCGAGTGTCTCTTTCGGTCTTGCATAAATCATCCAAGGTTAACTTCCCAAATAAAGCTTCTCACCTCTAAGTGAACATGCTGGCTGAGTTGAGACCCACCCAGGTTTATTTCAAAAAGGAAGGCCCACAACAGCCAGTCATGGGACAAATTATATTTAATTAACTGGAGGAAGAAGTTATCCACTGCGCAACGTTGCTTGCTTGCATATATTGTCAAGTCCTTCACCGTGGACAAGGAGATGAGACTACTAACCAAAGAGCAGAAGCTGCTCCAGTCGAATGCCAAGAGTGTTCGCCACCTGCACGCCCCATGCAAAACGCACCCAAAGCCCACGAACACGACCATTAGGCACAACAACACCACTCACATGAGCACCAGAGCAATGCATAAAAAGCAAACCGGAAAAAAAATCCCCTCCATCTCCTCCCTCCTCTCCCCCAGCCACTCCATAACCTCCCTGGATTCCTCCCTTAGCCACCTCCCTGAATCCCCTTCCATCTGCTCCTTCCCTCCTCTTAAATCGTCATACCTGCTTCACCAGTTCCTTTCTCGCACTGCACTTGAAGCGTGTTGTGCTAGCCAGCCTGTCTTCCCCTGACTGGCTCACCAGCCCACCGCGAACAAGAGTCGCAAGCTGAGTCAGCAAGCTGTCATCCACAGCAGGAGCTGACTCAGCAGCACCACCACTAGAAACCGAGGCGAGAGGAGAGGACCAGTGAGCTTTCACCAAGTGGTGAGCCATGAGCAGCCAGCGCGAAAGAGGGAAGGGAATGGGGCCGTGCTGCTGAGCCTCCCTGGCCTCTCTAGCCTGCTTGTCCAGGTCCCCTGCACTTGCCTTCCTCTTCCTCCTGGACCGAAACCCGCTTCCACCGGGCTGTGCGGAGTCCGAGAAGTTAAAAAGGGTTACATCTGACGGTGCTGGGTTGCGGGAGCAGGTAAATGCTGCGACAAGGGCGAATCTTGTCATGATGGGAAGATCTGGAACGTCCATTGGAGCTCCAGCAGTAGCAGCAACAGCAGGAGTATCCACGACTGACGAGCGTACGAGGGTTGAGACGGGCTGCTTGAGTGTGGTTCCTATGTGCTCCTGTGCTCTCATATACAGCAGGCGAGCACAGCTGGGGTGGTCGGGGGACACAGAGCCTGTGGCAATGGGAGCGGTGTAGAGCGGCCAGGAGTGGTCCACGAGCGAGGCGAGGTGCGGCAGGGAGCGGCAGGCACGGGTATACACTGGAACCACCTGCCTGCAGTGGGGAACGCAGGGTCGGGAAGGTTCATAAATGGCAACTGAGATTGAAAAACTGGTGGACGGGAAAGGATATGTTACAGGAGGTTAACGGACAGGGCAGGGGGAGAAGGGGAGGGTCCAGGTGGAAGGTATGTGAGAGCAGATGGACGGGTGGGAACGAGTGTGGGTGGAGTACCTGAGGAAGGAGAGGAAGAGCGGCTGATTCGGCCTCATGCCCACGAGAACCGTTTCCAGTTCCTTGTCGCTGTACGGTGGGAAGAACACCGTCACCGGCTCACATGCTGCCACTGCCATAGCCGCTGCTGTTGCTGCCCCTCCTCCTCCTCCCCATCCGCCTCCCCAGCCTCCGCCCCAGCTGCCCCCACCCCCCATCCCTGCAGCGCCAAGCCCACAAGTTGACGCCCAGTCCAGCTTGCTCACTAGGATTAGCCCTAAGTTGGACTGCCCCAACAGTTCGGGCAGGCGGAGGAACGTTTCCAGCAGCTGCGGGCCTTCCCCTGCAGGGAAGGCTTTGAGCTGCTCCAGGTTGTCTATAACGAGGTACACTGTAGCATCAATACAGGGCTTCACCAGGCAGGCTTGCGGTTCCTTATCGGCTGCTGCACGAGGGCTGCACTGCGGGCCCGTAGAAGCGGCCCCATTCTCACAGGCAGCCTGCCTCCTTCCGTCATCCGCCACTTTGGTGCCCTCTGCACCTGCGAATGCGGCAGCCAAGGAGCGCCTCGCACTTGGGTGGGTGGGGCCTCCTCCTCCTTCTCCTGGTCCTCCTAGACCCTTGTGCTTCTCTCTGCTGCCGGGCCTTTGCTCCTGCACCAGTACGTCCTGCACCATCTGCTGCTCCATCTGCTCCTCCTCCTCCTGCTGCTTTACCAGCTGAATCCTTACCGCAACAGGACCCACCTCAATCACATCGTCATCCTCTTCGTACCCCTCGCCCCCCTCCTCATCCCCCTCCTTCTGCCCCTCTATCTCTTCTCCTCTCTCCTCCCCCTCCACCTCGAATCCCGCCTCCTGTCCTTCTTCCTCCTCACCGTCCTCACTCCTCACTTCCCCCTCCTCCATCTCATCCGCGGGTCCCACACCCCCAGCCTGCCCACCGCCGTTCATCACGAACCACAGCCCGCTCGCTCCCGCCCTCTCCCGCTCTCCGCTCGCATCATCCGCCTCTGCCTGCGTGTGCACCGTGGGCCGTTTCGCATGGCGGGGCGACGCTGGCGGCTGCTGCGCTGCCCTCTTGTTTCGCAGCGCTGCCTCCTCATGCTGCAACGCACACTCTCCTGCTGCCTCCTCGCGCCCTCCATAGCTCTGCTCTTTGCTGCGCCGACCCTCGTCACTGTCTGTTTCTTGGTGCGTTGCACCAGCCGTGGCAGCCACTGAGGAGGCAGCAATAGAGGAGGTAACAGCCGTAGATTTGGCAGCAACAGGGGTCGCAGCTAGTCTGCTTCGGAGCATCCCTCGAGTGATCCTCCTCTCTTCGTCCCCTTCCCATGTGATCACGTCCTCCCCTCTCTTCTTCCCGTCTCCTCCCACACACACTTCACCATCTGCACCCTTACGTCTCTTCCTCCTCTCCTCTCGTTCCTGCTCCTCCTCTTTTCCCTCGCTCCCTTCCCTCTCACCTCTCTCCTCTTCCCCATTTTCATCGTTAAAACCTTCCGCTTCCGCATCTTCCCCTTCCCCTTCCGCCTCCCCTGACAAAACCCGCAGCAGTGCCTTCAGAAATACAGCACGGTTGGGAATGGTGGAGTGGAAGGAAGCGGGGATTGCAGGCAACACGCATGTCCGTTCTCGTGCCTGCTCTCCTTGTTGCTCCCCTTGCTGCTCCCCTTGCTGCTGCTGCTGCTGCTGCTGCTGCTGGGCCAGCTGGGTCAGAACCGCGTGGTAGACGGATTGCTGGGAGCCGCAGGCGGAGGTGAGGGGGAGGTAGACGTGGGGACGGCGCATCTGCGTAAGCGCCGCTCGGATCACGGCTGTTTTGCCCGTGCCTGATGGCCCACTGAGGAAGAGCGGCGGCATGCGATCGAACGGTCCTCCGACGTGTAGGAGAATGTCCTCGATCTGCCACGTGGCGGGCGAGATCCGTGGTGATAGTTGGAATGAGGGGGCGGGATGAGAGGGAGTTTAAAAGCAGGAAGTATCCTGGAAAAGTAAAAAGGACTGGGAAAGGTACGATGTGACAAGCGAAACTGAAAGATTGCAATTTGAAGACATGATAACAGATAAGATGATTTGGCCTACTGACCTGTCGCTTCCGGCAGGGGAATCTTGAGCGGAGCTCCTCCGCAACTTCCCTCACATCCATCTCGTCTCGCTGTCGTTAATGTGCGACACTAACTCTACAACATACGGGCGTTACCACCGCCGCTACTAACACTTTCCGCGAGGCAGTGCGAAGGCGCAATGCGGAACCTTGGCTTACAAACGACCTGCTGCTACATCGACGTGCTGAGCTCGGTCGTCTCGAGTCACCAGCAATCAATCTGCCAAAGTGTAAGTATACATTAACAGCCCATGTCCACCAACAGGTAAAGAACTGATGCGCCTACAATTGACGATCAACCTCGCTGTCTGCACCGCAACGTTCGAGCTGTGAAGTGTGTGCTAGGCTTATAAAGTACGGATAAACTCGAATGAATCCCTCAAGCCGGCTCAGGTATGCAGTCAGGCTGGAATCGCCTTTAAAGAGAAAGCGGCCATCCAAGACTACAGCCGCGCGAAGAGCGGTCCAATCGAGAACAAGAGAAACCAGCTGAGGGGTTGCGGTAGGAGAGAAGCCGAATAGAAGGAGAAAGAACCTGGTTTCTACAAACCTGGGAAGCAGAAATGCGGAAAGGTTGAAGTTGGAGGGAGAGGGTGGGAAGGGCGAAAGTCGAGACGCGCTTTGAGGTGAAATGAGAATCCGAATGCCTGAAAATGCATGCAACATTTGGCGGGAAGGATTGAACGGCTTCCTAAGTGTACACCGCAAGTATCATTCATCATTGCAGCTAACCTCGTTTCGAGAAACATGCTAAGCGTCTGGTTACCCGAGTTATATGCTCGCGTTTCTCACTTTCGCCACCCACAGTCACGACGAGCGAGTGGTTTATCCAAACATTCACGCCCCTTGGTGTTGCCAGAGGCCAATTTTGTTGAACCCCGCATCAATCCCATCCATCCCATCTGCCGTACTCCCACCCCACTCCACCGAATCCCACCATTTCAAATAAACTGCTGCTCGCCACACTTTCTGATCAGCATCAAGGCAGGCAGCATTGCTGAAAGATCCTACATCCTCACCAATTCCTTTCCTTTCGTTTCCCACAGTTCCTCCTCCGCATTGCGGCTGTAACTTAGTTTTTTTTACAATCGCGCAACACGCCATTGGTCCCTCGTCCACTTGTTGGTGGTGAAATCAGCACAGAAATTGCCTCTGACCAGGACAGTGCGCATAAGTTCAAGTAACCATCAGTTTTCTGCATAAGCAGTTTTTTTGTCAGAATGGCCGGGGGGAGGAGCGGCCACGGGGAAAATGCTCTGGCTGCGGCAGGTCGCCACGTGGCGGGAGTGGGGAAGCACGTGGAAGGCGCGTGCCGAGCCATGTGGGTGGAAGTGTCCAATCACGGGCAGAAGCGCGAGTACCAACTTGTGGGGGGCGGCGGCGGTTTGATTGAGGTAAGTGTTTTTATAAGGAGGAAAGGGGAACGGAGGGTATTGAGAGGGGATAGAGAGAGTGTGGGTTGGGGAGAAGGCTTGAGGGGTTAGTGAGGCTTAAGCCATGCAAGCGGTTTGCTTCCCTTCCCCTCTCCCCCTCCCCTCCTCATCCTCCCCCCTCCTTTTCTTTAGGTAATCCCTACATGCATTGTCTTGAAAAAGCCCTGTCAGTCCCCCTCACCTGCTATTCCATGATGCACAGATTCACCCAACCTATTCTTCCTTTCACCCCATTGCATGCGACCTGGCATGGCATGCGGCATGTCATGGCATGGCACGGCATGGTGGTGGCGTACACACGGCATGACATGGCATGGCACGGCATGGCACGTCATGGCACTGCATGGCATTGCATTGCACTGCATTGCATGGCATGGTATGGCACATGCGGCATGGCAGGGGCACATCGTACCAGACACGCGCTCCATCCCCGATCGCCTCATAGCCGCCTTCAAGGACAAGTTCTTCCCCATGGGTTATCCTGACAGGTAGGGCTATGCCATCCCGATAGGTAGAGCTATCCCGACGAATACGGCTACCCCAACGAATAGGGCTATTCCGACAATTAAGTATCCAACACCCATATCACATGCTCCATCCCCGATCGCCTCATAGCAGCCTTCAAGGACAAGTTCTTCCCCATGGGTTACCCCAACCCCAATAGGTACACCACACCATTTTGATAGATGGGCCTATCTGGATAGGTGGGGCTATCCTGATAGGTATGGGTTAGGTATGTTATGTAAACCCAGCAAGTAGGGTAAGGCTATTAGGACAGAGGCGTTAACCCACCATCCCTCCATCCCGCTCTCCTCCCACTTCCCACTATTTCTCCTTTCTCCCCTCCCCCCTCTCTCCAGCGTGGCAGAGGGCTACATGCTGTTCTCGCAGTACAGGGGCATTCAGCACATTGCTGTGGCTGCTCTCAACGTGCTCTCCACTCAGGTGAGCGGCAGGTGCCTATCTCGAGTACTTTCACGTACATGGCTGCACACCACTCCCACTCCCACGACGCCCTTAAACTGCTACTCCCACACTCCCACTCCCACAGTCCGACACGACATCCACACCGCATTCCACCGCCCCCATTCCACCCCAGCCCTCCTCCCACCACACACCAGTCCCTCTTCTTTGCAGCCGGGCTGCGTCCCACGCCAGCGCATGCCACAACCGTGAGCTGGGTGGTGAAGGACGGGATGCAGCGGAGCTCTGGGATCATTGTCGCACGGGACCCATGTGACCTCCCTTTCAATCCCCATACCCCCCTCCCTCCCTCCCACCACACATCAGTCCCTCTTATTCGCAGCCTGTCTCCGCCCCACGCCAGCGCAGGCCACCATAGTGAGCTGGGTGGTGAAGGACGGGATGCAGCGCTGCACTGGGAGCACAACCAAACCTCCCTCTCTCCCCTTTCTTTTCTCCCTCCCACACACCAGTCTCTCCTCTTTGCAGCAGGCCTGCGTCCCACGCCAGCACAGACCACCATATTGAGCTGGGTGGTGAAGGACGGCATGCAGCATGCCAGCACCTGAGAACCCTTATCTCCCCTTTGTCTCCGTACTCCCACGCCACTCCAGTCGCTGCTCTTTGCGGCAGGCCTGCGCCCCACGCCAGCACAGGCGACCATAGTGAGCTGGGTGGTGAAGGACGGCATGCAGCATGCCAGCAAGATCGCAGCCAGTCGTCTCGGGCGCAGCATGGACGCCGATCCCAAGCGCTGGCGCGTGGCCGCTGACGTCGTATGCGATGTGGGGGCGTTTCTGGAGTGCCTCTCCCCGCTCATGCCCCACCGCTTTTTGTTGCTCGCCGGGCTTGCCAACGCGGGGAAGGTGAGTGATAGAGGCCGTGTGTTGATGCATTCAATGCTCAATGGGATGCTCTCTTAGAGACGTCTCAAAACCAGTCATCTCGGGTGCAGCATGGATGCCGATCCCAAGCGCTGGCACGTGGCCGCTGACGTCGTGTGTGACGTCGGGGCGCGTTCCTTGAGTGCCTTTCCCCCTTGATGCCGCACCGTTTTCTGCTGCTCGCTGGCCTTGCCAACGCGGGAAAGGTGAGTGAGGGAGGCCATTTGTCGATGCATTCAATGCTCCTGTCATTCAATCTTTGAAAAGTCTCAAAACCAGTCGTCTCGGGCGCAGCATGGACGCCGATCCCAAGCGCTGGCGCGTGGCCGCTGACGTTGTCTGTGATGTGGGGGCGTTTCTTGAGTGCCTCTCCCCGCTCATGCCGCATCGCTTCCTGCTGCTCGCTGGGCTCGCCAATGCTGGGAAGGTGAGTGAGAGGCCGTGGGTTGGTGTGTCGTGTGTGACGTTGGGGCCTTCCTCGAGTGCCTCTCGCCTCTCATGCCCACCGCTTTTTGCTGCTCGCTGGCCTCGCCAACGCGGGGAAGGTGAGATTGGGGCCGCGTGCTGATACAGTCTTGAGGTGCTAAAGAAATCTTGAGGTGCCTCAATAAAATGTTAGCAAGATCCCAAGCGCTGGCACGTTGCTGCTGACGTCGTGTGTGATGTGGGGGCCTTTCTTGAGTGCCTCTCCCCGCTCATGCCCCACCACTTTTTGTTGCTCGCTGGGCTCGCCAACGCAGGGAAGGTGAGCGTGAGGTCATGTGTTGATGCATTTGATGCGCTCTGAGATTCTATTTCTGTGTGCATTGTTGCTCCTGCCTCTCTCTCCCCCCTCATGGCGCACTGCTTCCCACCCACCCTGCCCACCACAGGGCCTGTCACTGGTGATAGCTCGTGCCACGCGTCTGTCGCTGTATGATGCGTTTGCAAAGGAGGGCAACATCAGCAGTCTGTACGCAAAGGGCTTTAAGTGCACACCCCTCCTTCCCTCCACTCTCCCCGCCACAGGGCCTCTCACTCGTAATCGCACGAGCGACCCGCTTGCCGCTGTATGATGCATTTGCAAAGGAGGGCAACATCAGCGACCTGTACGCCAAGGGCGAAGCCATCAGCGTCCTCTCCTCCCTCCTGCTCTCCCCACCCACCCACTTTCTTCGCCACAGGGCCTATCACTGGTGATAGCTCGTGCCACGCGTCTGCCGCTGTACGATGCATTTGCAAAGGAGGGCAACATCAGCGATCTGTACGCCAAGGGCGAGGCCATCAGCGTCCTCTCCTCCCTCGCTGGCCTGGCCCTCGGCCTCAAACTCGCCTCCTCTGTCTGCCAGACAGCACAAGCTAAGGTAACTATTTGTCGACTCAGCACAAGCTGAGGTTTTCTTTTTACCCAACTCATCTCCTCATCCCGCCATGCTCCACCAAGCCTGTCGACTCATCTCTCCGCTCACCTCTCCCCACGGTGCCACCCACCTGCACCTACAGCTGGCAGCAGTGCCGGTGCTGGCGGCGGTGCATCTGTGGTCGGTGACAGAGGAGATGAGGGCCGTGCCAATCAACACTCTCAACGCTCAGCGCACCAACGTTCTCATCAACCACTTCCTCTCCGTGAGTCGCCGAGTGCTTTTAGTCACCCTCGCTGAAGCTCATCAGAGCAGCAAGCTATCGAGCACAGCAGACATGCAGCAGCGTTTTATTTACCACATGCCTGGGAAATGTTTTCATGCGGTTTCTTACATGATCTCTTCCCACCAATGCCCCCGCTCCTCTCCTCTCCTCTCCCTGGTGTGTATCAGAGTGGCGAGCTACTGAGTCCAGTGGACATGCGGTGGAGGGAGAACATTGTGAAGCCCGACCCGCCGCTCACACTGCCTGCTGCCCACCGCCTCGCCCTCCAGCCTGCACCACATGTAGGCAATAAGACCAGCAGTGGTAGGAGCAGCAGCACTGCTAGCGCCACCACCACCACCAACACTGCCACCACCAGCACCAACAGCAGCAGCAGCAACAGCAAGAGCACGAGCAGCAGCAGCAGGTTGTGTGTGGGAGCTCCTCTTGCAGAAGCCCTGGGATCCCCAAGCGACTTGGCCAAGCTGAAAAAACTCTTCTCCAATGAGAAGTTTCTTCTCAGCTGCCCGGAACGGGACGCAGCGGGTGGTGTCCCTCGGAAGATGCATCTGATCCTCCACAAGACAGCGGACGGCCAGGATGCAATCAGAGCTTGGCTGCTAGCGTCCTGCATCAGCCAGGCAATCAGCAGAAAGGCACAGGTAGCTGGAAAGAGCAGCACAGGGGGTGCTGGATGGGGTGACTGGGAGGGGAGTGTGCGGGAGGCATATGGAGAGATGGAGCAGCTGCTGCCACACATGCTCAGGGGGTTGAAAGACAAGGAATGGCACACTCATTCGTTCCTGCAGGGCTCCACAGCTAGGAGGGCAGTGTGGTGATGATAATCGCTACATGCTTGTGTGTGTGTGTATGATAAGAGCGTGTTCCTATCCTCGTATCAAGACAACCTCGTATCAGGCCTACACTGGATATTCCCCTAAACCCAAAACCTCGCTAGTTTTACCAGGCAAAAACAGCATTCTTGATATGAGGTTTCCTGATATGAGGCTATAGGAACACGCCCTAACTTCCTTTCAAAGTTTAATGGAGTCACATAATGGAGCTATTTCAATCAAACAAACACTAGGCAGGCAGGACAAGCAGCTCATTGTATGGTTAACACCTGTCAAGGGTGTGGACACAGAGGACAAGCCTAGTAACAAACTATTTACAATTCAAGCTGGAGCATCCAGCCAATAGCATGACATGATAACTAATGTACGACATGAACAAACGAATTTTAGGCCGTTTGAACTTCACAAGGTGCCGACACCAGTTCTCTTGGTTTCCGGCTCTAATTCCGGCTCTAGCTCAGGCGGTGGCGTGAATTCCGGCGAGTCTAGATCCGCCAGGTTCTTGAGATCGACCACGGATAGCATGTCCAACTTGCGAACCACTAGATCCGCAGCACCCAACTCATACACTGGGTGCCTTCCTGCAACGGTGACAACCTGAGGAGAACACACAAGGATGTGTCAGTAACATAGTACAGAAGGAAACAGATGCGGAAGGAAATCGACAGAGAAAGGGTGCCCACCTTCATGTAAGCATCGTGAGCCGCCTCTATGGTGGAGTTGGAGCTACCAATGACGATGCAACGCTCGGGAATGAATTGCAGTCGCTGTGCCGCATACTGCAACAGAAAAGGTTGTGACACGAAAACATGAAAAATTGTCCAAAACGTTGTCAAGAACGTTGCCCACCATGATCCGAGATTGACAACAAAGAACTACCAGCAACACTGGTTAACGAAGTTGCTAAGACCCACCTGGTACATCTCGGGATCCGGCTTTCCTCTCTGCACGTCATCCGCGGAAATGACAGCATCGAAGAAGCCCTCCATGCCCACAGCCTCAACCGCTCGCTCCAAGTATCTCGCCGGACGAGTCGACACAATTGCCACCGGGATCTTGCACCGCTTTAGGGTGTCCAGAAATTCTCTGGAGCCGGGGAGAAGCCTGTAGCAACCTCCCTGAAACTGCTCATACAGCTCTTCTTTTCTCTGCGACAATCTCCGTACAGTCATGAAGTCGCGCGACCAGCAAAGCACTTCGCGAATAACCTGCTCGTTTTTCATGCCTTCTGCCCGCTTAAGGATCCAAACGGGAGGCTGGGCGCGGCCTTCCTCTTCCGCAAGAGCTATCCACGCCTGCCGTTCAAAAACAGAATCGTCTTCAATCACCACCCCCTCCCACTCCAACAGCACGGCCAGCCATCCGCATCCCATGCGCTCCAGTCTCCTCAACGGGTTGTGCAGCGACAAATCGTCAGCCCTGTCGCTAGGTACAAGAGTTCGCGAAGGAACCTGTGGCATCTGAGGAAAATTCTCCTTCAAGAAGCTCTGAGCCTCCCAAGGCTTGAAACGAGGCTCGAAAGTCGCTTCTTCCATGGCTTCCATGGCTGACTGTACAGGCACGTGCCTCCGTCGCTCCGCCTCGTTCCATGACGAGCTCAACCTGGCATTGCTTTTAGGGAGCCTAGCAGGAAATAGAGCTCTGCTGAACGACGCAGACTCGTTCGAGCGGACGTTGCAGCTGAAACTTATACCTGTTAAACTGCAAAGCTGCTGGGAAGTCACTGTCGCCATGCCGCACAAACGCAGCAATGACAAGTACAGAAACTAGAAGACGGAGCAGAACAAGAGTAAAGCAGTCCTTGTGCCAGATCGAGGATGGAGAATTCAAAATGGAACGGGAAGAGTGAGTAGCGGACGTTGGACCAACTGTCAAGGCCAGCAGCATATGAGCAATGAGCCTAGGGAGATGAAATCAGAGTTTGGTGGTGGTGAGGGAACGGATGCTCGGAGGTGGGGCAGAGGCCAAGCAAGCAGAAACCAAACCCTACCGAGCCTGAAGTTGCTTCGGGACCGACAGCTCCGCCCGAACTGAAATTGCCAGAAACGTCAGTTCAGCCGTGGTCAGTTCGCCAGCCAGCACTGCCCGAAGCAACAATAAAAATCCGGTTCGGACAAGTTCGAGCGCAACCCAACATTGCGGGCACCTGGCACGGTCTGAACCAAGGAAATGAAAAAGGCACATTTTGGGCATTTCCAACCAAAGATCCATTTTCATGGGGCAGATACAGGAAAAGCACCGCCTGTATCTGGTCATGTGGAACAGATTCCATTTGCGATGGAGTAGCAATGACCTAGACGGATGATGGGATGAAGGGGCTGGAAGGAAGGGATACCTGCCCACCCAGGCTTCAGGGATTCTCGCGACACCATTCGTCAAAAACAGCGTGTTTCCCGCTAAGAGGTGGGAAACAAAACAAGACGGGCCTATTAGCCACGATTTCCACGTGACGCTTCGTGGAATCAAAGGGAGCCACGTCGCAGATCCTGCTGGGTGAAGTGCTTGTGTCACACGCAAGCAACCGCAGTGACCATTCTATTGGGGCAATCGGGTTGCGAAATAACAATGTAGTTGTACAATCAGTGTTTCCAACATAATACATACATGGAATGGTTAGGAGCTCAGAAATGAGTAAGCACTGGAACTTTTGAACATCATACGGTAACAATGCATTTTGCACAACATTACCAAACTCCTATATTCATACAGATCCATGCATAATCTCACAACCAGACATCACCGTCTGCAGAGGGCAATGATTGCAACAAATCAACATCCAACGGAATCCCTAACGACAACTGGAACAGCGCCAGTGAAAGTGCCATTGTTGCCCCAAAAGCAGCAGCCAGCTTCTTGGAGTCAGCTGGTTCCACCACCAACTCATACGACTCCTCGTTTGTTTTCTGGCTGAGCAGAGAGTTGAGAAGCCCTTGCTGCCGCTTGGCTGCCTCCTCATTGGATATCTTCACTTTGCGCATGGTTGGAGCTGCAATGCTGCCGAAAAGAAAGCCCGCTAGTGCCGCTCCAGCATGGGTGCTGTGGGGGGGAGATAGGGCCATGGGGAAAACTGAAATGAAGAGCTTGTACACAGAACAAGCAAGCAAGCATGTGTGAGAAGTTTGCCCCAAGCAGTGGGTGGGATGCAAAGGGGGAACACTAAGTGCTGGAGGTCACCACAGGTGCCATGTCGACAGACATGCCAATACTATGAAGCGACAGGCACAACCATCTGTCTGAGTGGGGAACAACGACAGCATTGCATGTGCAGTGCTAACCTGTAAGACAAGCCCCCTCTAGCGAGCCCATCCTTTCCCTTCAGCTGAGTGTGAGCGACGGGCGTGGACTACTTTTCTTCCAAAAGAGAAACATGTTACACGGAGCCACGTGTCGTGTAGGCCTGTCGCTTGCCAACGCCTCCCTGACAGAAGGAGATGATACCAATTCCCTTATCATTCACGAGCAAGTCGGCCGGGAGTGGCACTCACGAGGGGTCGATGGGCAGGGGGTTGGCAAAGAGGGCAAAGAGCGCAGCGATGATGAGCGACTCGCGCACATTGCTGTCTGCTGTCTCCGTGCCGATCACCTCCCGGTTCTTTATCAGAAACGCCGCATACGCTGCTGCCACCCCGTACACTGGGCCCTGCAGGATGCATTGCCATGGGTGACGCAAACCGGAGTGATCGGGCATGGGGAGTGCGAGGGAGAAGTCTGTGCGAGTGTGGGGCTGTTCTGTAACCATGAAGCCATGGAGGTGAACAATGAGACGCCGCAATACAAGAGGTGAGTTGCAGTGGCTAAGGAGACAGGAGGAGCAGGGGGAACGCCTAAGGGAGGGAGAAAAGAGAGGGAATGGGACCCTCACCGTGCCGCCAACGGTAACGTCAGGCGTCTGCAGAAACGAGGTGATGTTGCCTGCGAGGCCAGAGGAGAAGTAGACTGCGAGCAGACCCAGGGGGCCGATGGCGAACTCCAGCACACTGCCCAGGCCCAGCAGGAAGAACGTGCCCACTGAAAGGTGGATGATTCCCGCGTGCTGTCAGTGGGTGGGGGGGGAGGGTGGAGCGGGGAAGTGAGGTTCACAGTACAACGCACACTGCCGATGCCCAGCAGGAAGAACGTGCCCACTGACAGGTGGATGATTCCCGCGTGCTGTCAGTGGGTGGGGGGGGAGGGTGGAGCGGGGAAGTGAGGTTAACAGTACAACGCACCCTGCCGATGCCCAGCAGGAAGAACGTGCCCACTGACAGGTGGATGATTCCCGCGTGCTGTCAGTGGGTGGGGGAAGGGTGGAGCAGGGGAGGTGAGGTGTATGTGGGGGGGGGAAGAAGTAAGGTAAGCTGGTGATGGATGATGATGGTGATGGGTCCAGTCCAGACCAGAGTACAGCACACACACTGTGACACTGCCTATGGCAGGCAAGAAAAACGTGACCACCGAAAGATGGATGATGCTAGCATGCTGGGAACGGGGGTTTTGGGAAGTGGGAGGGAGGAGTGGGTGCGGGTAGAAGCTGGGTCAGGTAACGATCGAGGATAGAAAGAACTGGAAGCTGATTGTTCAGAATGGCAAGAGGAGAAAGCAGGACAATACGCCATCAGAAGCTGGAAGCAGGAAGGACGGGAAGGTGGCGGGCAGCGGGTGGGCACGTGGACGTACGAGGAGGGAGGGCGTGAGGAGGCGCCACCACTCGCCGGCCTCGATGAGTGGGTTGACCTTGGCAGCGAGCAGCGCTGGCAGCGACGTGGTGATCACTCCTGGCACCGCCTCGGGACTGGCGAGCTCAAACAGGAACACCGCAATGTTGATTGCCACTAGCGTGTAGCTGATGAAGGTGACAGGGCAAGGATGGGGGAGGGGCGGAAAAGGGGGGAAAGAGGACGAGAGTGAGGGAAGGCGGAAGGGTAGGAACAGGGCTGGCGAGCTCAAAGAGGAAAACCGCAATGTTGACCGCTACTAGTGTGTAGCTGATAGCGTTGAAAGAGGGAATGGGGGGGGAGGGGAGCTGAGGGAAAGGGGGAAAAGGGGGAGGTGAACGAGAGTGAGGGAAGGACCATTTGAGGGAAGGCAGAAGGTAGGAATGAGACCATACGCGAGTGTCACTCGTCAACACTCATTCGCCACTCACTCACTCACTAGAGCGAGTACCCAGCATAAGGCTCAATCCCTCGAATGACGCCCAACAGAGATGTACATGATTCCGCACACTTACTCACACGACCCTGTGCACTCCCTCCCGCACACGCCACGTCCCTCTCACTCACTCTCATGCCACTGTAATCTCGCTCACCAAACGACCCTCACACAGACACTCGCACCTCACGAGGCATACTCACGCGGCGGTGGGAGCAGAAACGGCAGCTTGGAGGAAATCCAGGCATCCAGCAGGCGGCGGGGCTCCATGACAGGAAGGTTCATCTTTGAGGCGCTTAGAGAACAATTGAAAACAACTCACACGGCGGTGGGAGCAGAAACGGCCGCTTTGGCGGAAATCCAGTCGTCCAGCAGGTTGCGCGGACCCATGATGGCCTCCAGAGTCAGGTCCGACACCTTGGCTGATCGGCAAACACAGAGGTACAAGGCGGTGCAGAGCACAGGAGAGGAAATAACGCCTTAGGCAACGAGAAGGAATACAGGTGCGAGTGACGAACAGAGGCGTGAACAAATAATCAAATCATCCAAATCCCGACACACGAACAGCCCAATCGTACAGCAGACAGGTCAGTGCACTCGAGGCGAAAAAGACGGCTCTTTGCCATGTTCTATCCAGTCTGTTATTGTTTTTTTTTTTTTCTCACTCGTGTCTGTATTCCTTGTTTTGCCATCTGATGTTAATGAATCTGACACTAGGTGCAGTAACGCATAACGAGAGGCGCAGCATAATGACCAGGGAAGCATCACGAGCAGCGACTCACAGTCAAGCGCGCCACTGCCCTTCTTCTTCTCCACGTCCTCCACAATCCGCCTGATAAGCTCCTCCACCTCCTCCGCCTTCAGCTCCTTGCTTCCGCCGCTCTCCTCCGCCTTCCCCACCTTCTCCGCCTTCTCCATTTTCTCCGCCTCCGCCCCCTTGCTGCTGACGTCAGCCTGCGCTGTTGAAGACGCGGTGGCTGCGGATGCCTGAGAGGCGGCTGGTGCTGCGCTGGAATCGGCGTCCGCCTTTTTCTCTGCGGAATGAGGCGGGTGGTGGATGAGGTAGCGGAGGGATGCGTGATTGCGTTTTCTAAAAAGTCAATCAAAACGGCCCACGATGTCACTCAACAGTAACGCACGAAAGACTAGAAAGCGAAAGACGGTAAGTAGAGAAAGAAAGAGCGTACCTTTGCCAGCGTTGAGTTTGTCGAAGTACGAATTCAGTGAGCTCAGCGCTTGGAAGTCCTTGGTTACTCTTTTCTTCTCCGCCGAACTGCTCGCATCAGCGGCGGCGGAAGGTGCTGTCGAAGTCGCGCTGGCGGCAGGCGATGCAGCAGGCTCTGCTGATGCTGATGCTGATGCTGCAGCAGCTGCAGGTGCAGCCACGGCTTCCGCGGCTTGTTGCTCTGGTGTTTGTTTCTCTGCGTTGTTGCTGCTGGAAGAACCATTCAGCTTTTCGAAGTACGCGTCGAGACTCTTCATACTGGAAGGAGGAGGCGGAGGAGATGGAGAAGCATCTGCTTTAGGAGAGCCTGATTGGTCAGAGTCAGTGCTCGGTAGTTGCTGGTCTTCGGAAGCTCTAATCCCGACGCCATTCTCCTTCTCCTCCGCTACAGTCGTTGTCGACTCAGAGCCTCCAGGCAGCGCACGAAGCCGGTACCGACGCTGCGAGTGCAAAAGAGTACTTTTAGCTCCTACGACTGTGACGTACCGACCTTGGGATTTGCTGGAGCCGAGATGCGCGAAGCGGGATGCGGATAGTGGCACACGAGACGGAGAAACGGCGGACGTTACGGAATTGGAACACGAATTTCGGAAACTTGAGTCACGCGGCGGAAAGAGGCGATGGCCATGTGCAGCTGCTGGTCTGGTAAGTGAAAGGACTGTTGATGACATTTTCTTCTGGAAATCGTGGAAAAGGTTGTTCAGAGGGGAAAATGGAACAAAAACGCTCGTTAAAATCTGCGGAGATTTGCGGAATATTCTTACGCTACGAGCGTAACGCAGGATGAAGCACTTGCTCGATAGGAACCAAAATGTCAGGCTTGATCAGAGCACGACCTGAATGTGAAGCTGGAATGGCGTTCTGAAGTTCCCAAGGCTCCACCCCATAGAAAATGGTTGTGCTGCAGCAAACGTGGACTGCTGCAGTGATTGTAGCGAGGGGAGGTTGGAGAAGAGGAAGAACCCTGCGGCGCAGAATCTCCCCCAGATGCGCACAGCACATTCAACTTCATGACGGGACGAAAGCGAGGGCGACGGAGGCCGTCCTGTCATTGGATGCCTCCGCGCAGAGCACTTTACTGATCTTACACGTCAGCCTCGCGTGCGATGAGAGGCGCAATTCTGGCAGCACCTGACCACCTCGAAGCCGACGTGTCAGTAACCAGTAACCACTTCTGTTGATGTGGCGAAGAGAGGTTGCGGGGTTGAATGCTGGGATTGCGTGGCAATGTGGGCCTAAAGTTGAAGGAAAATACAGAGAACCCCGCTGGGAGCAAACCGCTTTAATGACAATCAGCTGTAGACAAGTTCTACAGCGTGACATCCTATGGCATCTTTTGCAAGTCACTCTACATGATTGGAATCATATTACTACACAATTGCATTGAGTGAGGATTACAATCTAAAAGGGATTAAAAAGAAAAATTCAGTATAAAAGTTATATCATATGCGCAGCTACTAAGCTGTAAATTTTGTGCGGCGTATCTCTTGTTTGTACGCTGTTACTGCGGAGATAACTACTACAACGGGAACTAGACTACGGGCTAGGCGCGGGTGCTCGTGTGATCTCTGCGTTCGTTGGTCCTTAGTCGTTTTCCTAGTGCACACACTGCTTGCTAGTTCACGGGGCAAGTTGGCAAGAGTTTCACTAGAGAAAGTTGACAACAATGGTACAATGAAGTTGGCATGGCAAGACTACATCAGAGCTAGCATTCAGGTCGGTCGACTGCCAGCGCAGCATGGTCGACCGCGTTCCAGCACGACTTGGTCGACCGCGCTCCAGCAGTGCAAGGTCGACGGCGTGCCAACGTCGCAGGTTGACGGCGTGCCAGAATTGCTCCCGCAGAACAGTATCGCACCAGCTTCGCAGGTGCTCGCAGATGATTGGCGTGCGGAGCTTTGTCACCTGCACAGCGCAGACACCAAGTCAACCTGGTGCTGACGACTGCATCTGATCAGCCACGTCGACCTCGAGATACCACCACCGAGGTCGGACTCGCCAACTTTGCCTGGGCGACCGTCGCACTCCTCCGCATAACCTCGTCACCCAGGTAACCTGGTCGACCGGGCAACCACGTCGACCAGCTGCTCCTGTATGTGCCCGTCGACCTCCAAAGTCGACGCCCACCCCAACTCGACCTCACCAGGTCGACCACGCCCCTGGTCGACCAGCTCCAGGTCGACGTCACTTCTGGTCGACCAGCGTCACGTCGACCAGCACTCCTGGTCGACCAGCTCCTCGTCGACCAGCGCAGTTGTCAGCCGACCTCCCAAGTCGGCTACCCGAAGTCGGCGTCACCAAGTTGACGCCCTGCTACTCGACGCCCAGCTGCTCAGCGTCCTGAGTCGAGGTCGACGTCGGCCCCTCCTTCGTCGACCACCAGGTCAGGTCGACCACCAGCAAGTCGACCAGCAGGTCTGGTCGACCAACCACCAGGTCGACCAGCAGGTTCTGTCAGCCGACCACCCAAGTCGGCTGCCCCAAGTTGATGTCACCAAGTTGACGTCCTCCGTAGGTCGACTTCCCAAGTCGACCTCCCTGAAGTTGGCGCCACCCTGAAGTTGGCGCCCGTACAGTGGCTCCCGTGCAGGTCAACCTTCTCGTCAACCAGCTCGCCCACTGCTGCAAGTCGGCTGCTCGTCGGCTGCTCCCCTCACACCCGACCACGAAGTCGGCTCCGCCCAAGCGAGGACGGGGCCAATACACAACTCCCGTTGACACTCCCCTGCCGCGTTCACGCTTGGGCCCCCAGCCCACACGGCCGTACTCCTCGGAGAATAGCTCGTCGACGTGCACCCAATACACAGCACGTCGTCCACTGCACCAGCCATGCAAGAGGGCATGGCACCTACTGCTGCGCTTCGTCAACTTCGTCGCCCACGTCGGCCAGGCGCACCTGGCCGATGGCAACAGAGCACCGGTTGAAGGACGGATAGTGCAGCGCCTTCGTCAGGAAGTCGGCCGGCTGCTCGGTGGTCGGGATGTACCTCAGTGAGAACTTCCCGCGCCTCACCATGTGCTGCAGCCAGACCTGTCGCCGCTCCATGTGCTTGAGGTTGCCTGTCAACCCCATGCCCTCGGCGACTGTGATGGCCGACTTGTTGTCCACCCGAAGGACGGTCGGCTTCCCGGCATCCAGCTGCCGGAACTCTGCAAGGAGGAAACGAAGTCGGCGTCCCTCCTTGCCGGCTTCGGTGGCCGCCACGTACTCCGACTCGGTCGACGACAACGTCGCACACTTGATGCGCTGGCTCGACCAGGAGACTGCAGCCCCTCCGTAGACGAACACATAGCCGCCCGTGCTCGTCCTGTTCTGCTTGTCACCGGCGTCGTCGGCGTCCACGTAGCCGACCAGCTCCAGTGACTCAGGTCCACCGCCGAACTCCAGGGCGGTGTCACGCGTGTTGGCGAGGTAGGCGAGGCAGCGGTCGACCTCGCGCCAGTGCTGGTCGCTCCTCACCGTGAGGCCGCTCCCCAGCTTGCTGCAAGCGAAGGCGATGTCCGGCCTCGTCGTCGTCGCCGCGAATTGCAGCGAGCCGACCTTCTGCCGGTACTCCTCCTCCTGTCGCTCTTGTGCCTCCTCGCCGTCGAAGGTGAGCTCGCCGTAGGCGTCGACCGAGACCGGCGTCTTCGGGGTGCGCCCGGTCTACTCCTCGTTGATGAAGCGCCTATGCAGTTTGTCGGCGTAGCCCTGCTGGTGCAGCCACAGCTTCCCCGCCGACCTGTCCCGGACGATCTCCAGTCCGATGTACTTCTGCACCGGCGAGATCTCACGCAGCTCGAAGGCGGACTCCAGCGGCTCCTTCAGCTCCTTCAGCATCTCGATGCTACTGCTGGCGGCAAGCAGGTCGTCGACGTAGACCAGCACCCAGCAGGCCACTCTGCCCTTGCCGACCTTGAAGTACAGAGCCTCGTCGACCTGGCTCTTCTTCCACCCGGCGCCGACCAACACGTCGTTGAGCGCCAAGTACCACAACAGCGGCGACTGCTTCAGCCCGTACAGGCTCTTCAGCAGCTTGCAGACCCGGCCGGTTCCATCGTTGAAGTAGTCCAGCTGGGACGTGTACAACACCCGGTCGAGCTTGCTCTGCAGGAAGGCGTTCTTCATGTCAAACTTATATGCTATAGTCTGTGTAGGCCGTACTTCGTTCCGCTCCTTGAGCAGGTTCTTGGTCTCCCGCCCTCTACTGGTCCTGCTCCTCCCTTAGAGTGTCCACAGCCTGTCCAGTCGCGGTCACAGTTACAGCCCGCTTCCCCCCTACCTGCTCCTTCTCCCTACACTGGTCCTACTGGAGGTCTTGCTGAGCGTCGTGAGCCTGCGTCTCGTCCTGCGTCGCCTGTTCGTGCTGCTCGCACTAGTGGTCGTGCTTCGCGTCCGCGTCCTCCTGCGGTCCCAGGCACACACCAGATGGCACTGCGTCCTTCCACTGCTCCTCTGCGTGTCCCGTTGCCATCTCCTCCTGAGTCCTCTCTTCTTGTTCTTGCTGACCCGGAGTCTGACTCTCTTCGTGCTGCCAGTCCTACTGTCACGCGTCTCCTGGCTACTGTTGTCACTGACCCTTCCTTTGAGTCCACTGCTGCGTCTGCCCTAGTTGCTGAGCTTGTCGACTTTGCTGCTCGCTGTCGTCTCGACTACTCTGCTAGTCTTGTTGCTGAGTCTGAGTCTGTCTGTCCTCCGTCCGTCGGGGGTGAGTGTGCTCTTAGCACGGACGTCCTTGAGGACAGGCAGGAGGAGTTCCAGTGTTTTGCTGCTGCTTTGCCTCATCTCGTGTCCACGCTGATTGCCCCTGAGGGAGACCCGGATGCACCAGACATCCCGACTCCTCGATCGTACGCTGAGGCGATCGAGGGTCCCTACTCCTCACAGTGGCAGTCAGCCATGGACGCAGAGATGGCTTCCTGGAAGTCCACAGGCACCTACGTCGACGAGGTTCCCCCACCTGGGGCGAACATCGTCAGTGGCATGTGGATTTTCAGGGTGAAGCGGCCGCCGGGTTCTCCGCCTGTCTTCAAGGCGCGTTACGTGGCTCGAGGCTTCAGTCAGCGGCAGGGAGTTGACTACTTTCAGACCTTCTCTCCCACCCCGAAGATGACCACTCTTCGGGTACTGCTGCACATAGCCGCTCAGCGTGACTACGAGCTTCACTCTCTTGACTTCAGCACAGCTTTCCTGCAGGGCAGCCTGCACGAGGAGATCTGGCTGCGCCGCCCACCTGGCTTCACTGGGTCGTTTCCTCCTGGTACCCAGTGGAGTCTCCGGCGGCCAGTCTACGGTCTCCGCCAGGCGCCCCGTGAGTGGCACGACACACTGAGGACTACACTTGCGGCTCTTGGGTTTGCTCCTTCTAAAGCCGACCCGTCGCTGTTTCTGCGCACCGACACCTCTTTGCCGCCGTTCTACATCCTCGTGTACGTCGACGACTTGGTCTTTGCCACTGCTGACACTGCTGGACTCGCCCACGTGAAGTCCGAGCTGCAGAAGAGACACACGTGCACAGACCTGGGTGAACTGCGCAGCTACCTTGGCTTGCAGATCACCCGGGACAGAGCACAGCGCACCATTACCCTGACTCAGTCACACATGGTGCAGCAGGTCCTTCAGCGCTTCGACTTCACGTACTCCTCGCCTCAGGCCACTCCTCTGTCTACTCGCCACTCGCTCTCAGCTCTGCCTTCGGACGAGTCCGTAGAGCCGAGTGGCCCGTACCCAGAGCTTGTTGGCTGCCTCATGTACCTGATGACCTGCACACGACCTGACCTTGCATACCCTCTTAGCATCTTGGCACGCTATGTTGCTCCTGGGAGACACCGACCAGAGCACATGGCTGCAGCGAAGAGGGTGTTGCGCTACTTGTGCAGTACGTCGGGCATGGGGCTAGTGCTTGGAGGGCGACGTCGAGTGGTCCTCACAGGTCACGCAGACGCTTCTTGGGCTGACGACCAGGCTACGCAGCGGTCGTCACATGGTTACACCTTCAGCCTTGGCTCCGGCTCTGTTTCGTGGCGGTCTACCCGCTCGTCTTCTGTTCTCGGCTCCAGCTGTGAGGCTGAGATCTACGCAGGGGCCATGGCTGCACAGGAGCTACGCTGGCTCACCTACCTGCTGACTGACCTAGGAGAGCCGCCTCGTTCTCCTCCAGTTTTGTACGTAGACAACAAGGCCATGCTGGCCTTGTGTCGGGAGCACAGAACGAAGCACATTGCTCTTCGCTACTTCCTTGCTCGTGAGCTGCAGCAGCGTGGTCAGCTGCGCCTTGCTTACGTGGCCTCTGAGGCCAACACTGCTGATATCTTTACCAAGGCACTTCCGCCTGGTGATCATCAGCGCTTCTGTACGATGCTAGGTCTTGTGCCTACTTTGCCTCACTTGCTCACTTCTTGACCTTGCTTGTACTGTGATCTTTCTATACCTGCACTTGCCTGTTTACCTTTATATATGATCTTGCATGTGAACTGGCCTTTTGGCCTTGCTCTTGTGCTCGGAGTGTGTGGTGACGTTGTGATCCACCCTGAGCTTGCTTTGCTTTGCTTGACTGGTCTTGTGACCCCTTGTTCTCCCCCACTTTGCCTATGGGGGTGTGTCAAACTTATATGCTATAGTCTGTGTAGGCTGTAGTGGGGTAGACTATATGGGGTACAACATTTCTAGGTTTTCCTACTTGTACCCACCTGCTTGCTAGTTCATCCATTCCTCATTCTTCACACTTCATGTCGAGCTGCATCAGGTTGAGGTTGAGGATGGCGACGATGCTGACGAAGATCCTCAGCGTGACGTAGCTGCCCACCGGCGCGAACGTCTCGTCGTAGTCGGCGCCGTACACCTGCGTGAAGCCCTTCACAACCAGCCTCGCCTTCTCACGCTCGACGGTGTTGTCGACGTGGTACTACGTCGTCAACACCCACCGGTTCTTCATGATGTTCACTCCCGGTGGGCGTTCGACCAGCTCCCAAGTACCCATGTTGATGAGGCTACGAATCTCCTCCTCCATGGCGGCCTTCACCGCCGGGCCCTTCCAGCTTGCCAACGCCTCCTTCACCATCATCGTCGAGATGTCCCAACGGTGCTCGGGGTCGGCATGCATGTCGGGGTCGAGCTCCGGAAACTCCTCATCCTCCTCGGCGTCGTCATACGCCAGGTCGTCGTCGTCCACGTCGTACACCGTGGTGAAGGCAGCCGGGACAAAGAAGTCCGGCGGCCTCCGAACTCTGTCCGACTTCCGGGGTTCCGACTGAACCTCCACCACGTCACTCTTGGTAGACTCCCCGGCGTCACCGGCTTCACTGCCCTCGTCGTCCTGCTGCACCGCGGTCGGCTTCCTGGTCGACCCCTCCCCTGTGGTCGGCTTCCCTGCCGACTGCCCGGTTGGCGACTGCTCCGTGGTCGGCTGCTCTGCTGCCTGCTCCCCTGTCGGCTGCTGCTCCTTGACCTGTTCCTCCCCTATCAACGTCGTCTTCAATCCCACGTTGACCTGCCGCTCGTCACGTCGGCCACCGGCGATGCCCTTGGCCAGCGCCGAAGGTGACGTCCCACTACTCCCCTCATCGCCGGAGGCCGACACAGGAGTCAGCCCGTGCAGGTCGGCCACGAGGGGAGGGGCAGGGGTAGTAGGGGAAGGTGAAGGAGGACGGACGACCTCGACGTCCTCAGCAGCAAGCTCACCGACCTCAGCGAGCAGAGGCAGCGTCGCCGACGAGGTGTCGGTTGGCGGGGTGGACGGCGTTCGGCCGGACACCGGCCCGTGCTCCGACTTCCACTCGGCTAACGACATCTCCTCGTAGAACACCACGTCCGACGTGGTGACCACCCGGTTGGCGTCGATGTCGAGGAGCTCCCAGCCCTTGCTCTCCCCCGACACGCCAAGGTGAAGGCCCCACCTGGCCTTCGGCGTCAGCTTCCCACCACGTGGCTGCTCGGGGACAAGGAACTGCGCCATGCAGCCCCACACCCGCGCCATCGACAAGTCCGGCTTCTGCCCGGTCAGCAGCTGGTACGGGGTTGTCCCCGACGCCAGCGTCGACCTCTCAAGGCAGTTGCGGACCCAGACGGCCTGCCGCAGAGCGAGGTGCCACCAGTGGTGCTGCACGCCCATGTGCAGCAGCATCGTCCGCACCGACTCCACCACCGTCCTCATCTCCCTCTCCGCCATGCCATTCTGCTGCGGGGTGTACGTGTAGGTCAGGTCGTGGACGATCTCCTTGCCGTCCACGAAGTCGGTGAACTTCTTCTCGAGGAACTCCCCTCCTCGGTCAGAGCGAAGCATCAGCACCGACTGCTTCGTCTGCCTCTCCACCGGCACCAGCCACTTCATGAACTCCAGCAGCACATCCGACTTCTTGGCGACCGGCCTCACCCACACGAAGCGGGTCTTGCGGTCCTTCAGCAGCAGGAAGCACAAACAGCCATCCTTGGCAGCCACGCGGAACGGCCCGCACAGGTCGATGTGCACGACGGCCAGCATGTCGTCGGCGTCGGAGCCTTGGTCGGGGAAGGTGGGCCGCGCCAGCTTCCCGCCGAAGCACGAGACACACGGTGAGTCGGCCCCCATCGCCGACTTGAGGTCCAGCCCAATCGCGACCTCATTCTTCGCCGAGCTCCTGATGGTGTCCATGCCGACAAGCGCAAGCCGAGCATGCATCCTGTCTGGCGTCGACTTCGTCTTTGAGACGATCGCCCGCAGGGCCACAACCTCCTTTGTGGGCGACGTCGACCTCGTCGAGCAGGGACGCAGGTCGGTGCAGAGTACACGCCCGGAGTACGTCGCCCGACCGAGCACCTCTCCTGCTGCCGAGACGAGCAGCATCCCGTCGCCGTCCTCCTGCAGCTTCACGCCGTGCTCCTTCAGCTGGCCGGACGACAGTAGGTTCGCCCGCACACCCGGAACGTACAGCACGTCGGGGATGAGCACCTGCTTCCCGGCCTCTCCTTGCAGGGCGACGGTGCCGCGGCCCTGGACGTCCTGCATCACCCCATTGAAGCCGCGCACCCGCTAGGCCCTTGTTCTTGCAATTTTGCACACGCTAGGCCCTTGTTCTTGCAATTTTGCACATGCCAGGCCCTTGTTCTTGCTATTTTGCACACGCTAGGCCCTTGTTCTTTCAATTTGGCACACGCTAGGCCCTTGTTCTTGCTATTTTGCACACGCTAGGCCCTTGTTCTTGCTATTTTGCACACGCTAGGCCCTTGTTCTTGCAATTTTGCACACGATAGGCCCTTGTTCTTGCAATTTTGCACACGCTAGGCCCTTGTTCTTGCTATTTTGCACATGCTAGGCCCTTGTTCTTGCAATTTTGCACACGCTAGGCCCTTGTTCTTGCAATTTTGCACACGCTAGGCCCATGTTCTTGCAATTTTGCACACGCTAGACCCTTGTTCTTGCAATTTTGCACACGCTAGGCCCTTGTTCTTGCTATTTTGCACACGCCAGGCCCTTGTTCTTGCTATTTTGCACACGCTAGGCCCTTGTTCTTGCAATTTTGCACACGCCAGGCCCTTGTTCTTTCAATTTAACACACGCTAGGCCCTTGTTCTTGCAATTTTGCACACGCCAGGCCCTTGTTCTTGCTATTTTACACATGCTAGGCCCTTGTTCTTGCAATTTTGCACACGCCAGGCCCTTGTTCTTGCAATTTTGCACACGCTAGGCCCTTGTTCTTGCAATTTTGCACACGCTAGGCCCTTGTTCTTGCAATTTTGCACACGCTATGCCCTTGTTCTTGCAATTTTGCACACGCTAGGCCCTTGTTCTTGCTATTTTGCACCCGCTAGGCCCTTGTTCTTGCAATTTTGCACACGCTAGGCCCTTGTTCTTGCAATTTTGCACACCCCAGGCCCTTGTTCTTGCAATTTTGCACACGCCAGGCCCTTGTTCTTGCAATTTTGCACACGCTAGGCCTTTGTTCTTGCAATTTTGCACACACTAGGCCCTTGTTCTTGCAATTTTGCACACGCCAGGCCCTTGTTCTTGCAATTTTGCACACGCTAGGCCCTTGTTCCTGCAATTTTGCACACGCTAGGCCCTTGTTCTTGCAATTTTGCACATGCTAGGCCCTTGTTCTTGCAATTTTGCACACGCTAGGACCTTGTTCTTGCAATTTTGCACACGCTAGGCCCTTGCAATTTTGCACATGCCAGGCCCTTGTTCTTGCAATTTTGCACACGCTAGGCCCTTGTTCTTGCTATTTTGCACACGCTAGACCCTTGTTCTTGCAATTTTGCACACGCTAGGCGCTTGTTCTTGCTATTTTGCACACGCCAGGCCCTTGTTCTTTCAATTTGGCACACGCTAGGCCCTTGTTCTTGCAATTTTGCACCCGCTAGGCCCTTGTTCTTGCAATTTTGCACCCGCTAGGCCCTTGTTCTTGCAATTTTGCACACGATAGGCCCTTGTTCTTGCAATTTTGAACACGCTAGGCCCTTGTTCTTGCTATTTTGCACACGCTAGGCCCTTGTTCTTTCAATTTGGCACACGCTAGGCCCTTGTTCTTGCAATTTTGCATACGCTAGGCCCTTGTTCTTGCAATTTTGCACACGCTAGGCCCTTGTTCTTGCTATTTTGCACACGCTAGGCCGTTGTTATTGCTATTTTGCACACGCTAGGCCCTTGTTCTTGCAATTTTGCACACGCTAGGCACTTGTTCTTGCAATTTTGCACACGCTAGGCCTTTGTTCTTGCTATTTTGCACAAGCTAGGCCCTTGTTCTTTCAATTTTGCACACGCTAGGCCCTTGTTCTTGCTATTTTACACATGCTAGGCCCTTGTTCTTGCTATTTTGCACACGCTAGGCCCTTGTTCTTGCAATTTTGCACACGCCAGACCTTTGTTCTTGCAATTTTGCACACGCTAGGCCCTTGTTCTTGCTATTTTGCACACGCTAGGCCCTTGTTCTTGCAATTTTGCACACGCTAGGCCCTTGTTCTTGCAATTTTGCACACGCTAGGCCCTTGTTCTTGCTATTTTGCACACGCTAGGCCCTTGTTCTTGCTATTTTGCACACGCTAGGCCCTTGTTCTTGCAATATTGCACACACCAGGCCCTTGTTCTTGCAATTTTGCACACGCTAGGCCCTTGTTCTTGCTATTTTGCACACGCTAGGCCCTTGTTCTTGCTATTTTGCACACGCTAGGCCCTTGTTCTTGCAATATTGCACACACCAGGCCCTTGTTCTTGCAATTTTGCACACGCTAGGCCCTTGTTCTTGCAATTTTGCACACGCTAGGCCCTTGTTCTTGCAATTTTGCACACGCTAGGCCCTTGTTCTTGCTATTTTGCACACGCTAGGCCCTTGTTCTTGCTATTTTGCACACGCTAGGCCCTTGTTCTTGCAATTTTGCACACGCTAGGCCCTTGTTCTTGCTATTTTGCACACGCTAGGCCCTTGTTCTTGCTATTTTGCACACGCTAGGCCCTTGTTCTTGCAATATTGCACACACCAGGCCCTTGTTCTTGCAATTTTGTACACCCTAGGCCCTTGTTCTTGCAATTTTGCACATGCTAGGCCCTTGTTCTTGCAATTTTGCACACGCTAGGCCCTTGTTCTTGCTATTTTGCACACGCTAGGCCCTTGTTCTTGCTATTTTGAACACGCTAGGCCCTTGTTCTTGCTATTTTGCACACGCTAGGCCCTTGTTCTTGCAATTTTGCACACGCCAGACCCTTGTTCTTGCAATTTTGCACACGCTAGGCCCTTGTTCTTGCTATTTTGCACACGCTAGGCCCTTGTTCTTGCAATTTTGCACACGCTAGGCCCTTGTTCTTGCAATTTTGCACACGCTAGGCCCTTGTTCTTGCAATTTTGCACACGCTAGGCCCTTGTTCTTGCAATTTTGCACACGCTAGGCCCTTGTTCTTGCAATTTTGCACACGCTAGGCCCTTGTTCTTGCTATTTTGCACACGCTAGGCCCTTGTTCTTGCAATTTTGCACACGCTAGGCCCTTGTTCTTGCAATTTTGCACACGCTAGGCCCTTGTTCTTGCAATTTTGCACACGCTAGGCCCTTGCTCTTGCTAGTTTGCACACGCTAGGCCCTTGTTCTTGCTATTTTGCAGACGCTAGGCCCTTGTTCTTGCAAGTTTGCACACGCCAGGCCCTTGTTTCTGCTATTTTGCACACGCTAGGCCCATGTTCTTGCTAGTTTGCACACGCTAGGCCCTTGTTCTTGCAATTTTGCACACGCTAGGCCCTTGATCTTGCTATTTTGCACACGCTAGGCCCTTGTTCTTGCAATTTTGCACACGCTAGGCCCTTGTTCTTGCAATTTTGCACACGCTAGGCCCTTGTTCTTGCTATTTTGCACACGCTAGGCCCTTGTTCTTGCTATTTTGCACACGCTAGGCCCTTGTTCTTGCAATATTGCACACACCAGGCCCTTGTTCTTGCAATTTTGCACACCCTAGGCCCTTGTTCTTGCAATTTTGCACATGCTAGGCCCTTGTTCTTGCAATTTTGCACACGCTAGGCCCTTGTTCTTGCTATTTTGCACACGCTAGGCCCTTGTTCTTGCTATTTTGCACACGCTAGGCCCTTGTTCTTGCTATTTTGCACACGCTAGGCCCTTGTTCTTGCAATTTTGCACACGCCAGACCCTTGTTCTTGCAATTTTGCACACGCTAGGCCCTTGTTCTTGCTATTTTGCACACGCTAGGCCCTTGTTCTTGCAATTTTGCACACGCTAGGCCCTTGTTCTTGCAATTTTGCACACGCTAGGCCCTTGTTCTTGCTATTTTGCACACGCTAGGCCCTTGTTCTTGCTATTTTGCACACGCTAGGCCCTTGTTCTTGCAATATTGCACACACCAGGCCCTTGTTCTTGCAATTTTGCACACGCTAGGCCCTTGTTCTTGCAATTTTGCACACGCTAGGCCCTTGTTCTTGCAATTTTGCACACGCTAGGCCCTTGTTCTTGCTATTTTGCACACGCTAGGCCCTTGTTCTTGCTATTTTGCACACGCTAGGCCCTTGTTCTTGCAATTTTGCACACGCTAGGCCCTTGTTCTTGCTATTTTGCACACGCTAGGCCCTTGTTCTTGCTATTTTGCACACGCTAGGCCCTTGTTCTTGCAATATTGCACACACCAGGCCCTTGTTCTTGCAATTTTGTACACCCTAGGCCCTTGTTCTTGCAATTTTGCACATGCTAGGCCCTTGTTCTTGCAATTTTGCACACGCTAGGCCCTTGTTCTTGCTATTTTGCACACGCTAGGCCCTTGTTCTTGCTATTTTGAACACGCTAGGCCCTTGTTCTTGCTATTTTGCACACGCTAGGCCCTTGTTCTTGCAATTTTGCACACGCCAGACCCTTGTTCTTGCAATTTTGCACACGCTAGGCCCTTGTTCTTGCTATTTTGCACACGCTAGGCCCTTGTTCTTGCAATTTTGCACACGCTAGGCCCTTGTTCTTGCAATTTTGCACACGCTAGGCCCTTGTTCTTGCTATTTTGCACACGCTAGGCCCTTGTTCTTGCTATTTTGCACACGCTAGGCCCTTGTTCTTGCAATTTTGCACATACTAGGCCCTTGTTCTTGCAATTTTGCACTCGCTAGGCCCTTGTTCTTGCAATTTTGCACTCGCTAGGCCCTTGTTCTTGCAATTTTTCACATGCTAGGCCCTTGTTCTTGCAATTTTGCACACGCTAGGCCCTTGTTCTTGCTATTTTGCACATGCTAAGCTCTTGTTCTTGCAATTTTGCACACGCTAGGCCCTTGTTCTTGCAATTTTGCACTCGCTAGGCCCTTGTTTTTGCTATTTTGCACACGCTAGGCCCTTGTTTTTGCTATTTTGCACACGCTAGGCCCTTGTTCTTGCTATTTTGCACACACTAGGCCCTTGTTCTTCTGATTTTGCACACGCTTGGCCCTTGTTCTTGCAATTTTGCACTCGCTAGGCCCTTGTTTTTGCAATTTTGCACACGCTAGGTCCTTGTTCTTGAAATTTTGCACATGCTTGGCCCTTGTTCTTGCAATTTTGCACATGCTAGGCCCTTGTTCTTGCTATTTTGCACACGCTAGGCCCTTGTTCTTGCTATTTTGCACACGCTAGGCCCTTGTTGTTGCTATTTTGCACACACTAGGCCCTTGTTCTTGCTATTTTGCAGACGCTAGGCCCTTGTTCTTGCTATTTTGCACACGCTAGGCCCATGTTCTTGCTAGTCTGCACACGCTAGGCCCTTGTTCTTGCAATTTTGCACACGCTAGGCCCTTGATCTTGCTATTTTGCACACGCTAGGCCCTTGTTCTTGCAATTTTGCACACGCTAGCCCCTTGTTCTTGCAATTTTGCACACGCTAGGCCCTTGTTCTTGCTATTTTGCACACGCTAGGCCCTTGTTCTTGCTATTTTACACACGCTAGGCCCTTGTTCTTGCAATATTGCACACACCAGGCCCTTGTTCTTGCAATTTTGCACACGCTAGGCCCTTGTTCTTGCAATTTTGCACACGCTAGGCCCTTGTTCTTGCAATTTTGCACACGCTAGGAACTTGTTCTTGCTATTTTGCACACGCTAGGCCCTTGTTCTTGCAATTTTGCACACGCTAGGCCCGTGTTCTTGCTATTTTGCACACGCTAGGTCGTTGTTCTTGCTATTTTGCACACGCTAGGCCCTTGTTCTTGCTATTTTGCACCCGCTAGGCCCTTGTTCTTGCAATTTTGCACACGCCAGGCCCTTGTTCTTGCAATTTTGCACACGCTAGGCCCTTGTTCTTGCAATTTTGCACACGCTAGGCCCTTGTTCTTGCAATTTTGCACACGCTAGGCCCTTGTTCTTGCAATTTTGCACTCGCTAGGCCCTTGTTCTTGCAATTTTTCACATGCTAGGCCCTTGTTCTTGCAATTTTGCACACGCTAGGCCCTTGTTCTTGCTATTTTGCACATGCTAAGCTCTTGTTCTTGCAATTTTGCACACGCTAGGCCCTTGTTCTTGCAATTTTGCACTCGCTAGGCCCTTGTTTTTGCTATTTTGCACACGCTAGGCCCTTGTTTTTGCTATTTTGCACACGCTAGGCCCTTGTTCTTGCTATTTTGCACACACTAGGCCCTTGTTCTTCTGATTTTGCACACGCTTGGCCCTTGTTCTTGCAATTTTGCACTCGCTAGGCCCTTGTTTTTGCAATTTTGCACACGCTAGGTCCTTGTTCTTGAAATTTTGCACATGCTTGGCCCTTGTTCTTGCAATTTTGCACATGCTAGGCCCTTGTTCTTGCTATTTTGCACACGCTAGGCCCTTGTTCTTGCTATTTTGCACACGCTAGGCCCTTGTTGTTGCTATTTTGCACACACTAGGCCCTTGTTCTTGCTATTTTGCAGACGCTAGGCCCTTGTTCTTGCTATTTTGCACACGCTAGGCCCATGTTCTTGCTAGTCTGCACACGCTAGGCCCTTGTTCTTGCAATTTTGCACACGCTAGGCCCTTGATCTTGCTATTTTGCACACGCTAGGCCCTTGTTCTTGCAATTTTGCACACGCTAGCCCCTTGTTCTTGCAATTTTGCACACGCTAGGCCCTTGTTCTTGCTATTTTGCACACGCTAGGCCCTTGTTCTTGCTATTTTACACACGCTAGGCCCTTGTTCTTGCAATATTGCACACACCAGGCCCTTGTTCTTGCAATTTTGCACACGCTAGGCCCTTGTTCTTGCAATTTTGCACACGCTAGGCCCTTGTTCTTGCAATTTTGCACACGCTAGGAACTTGTTCTTGCTATTTTGCACACGCTAGGCCCTTGTTCTTGCAATTTTGCACACGCTAGGCCCGTGTTCTTGCTATTTTGCACACGCTAGGTCGTTGTTCTTGCTATTTTGCACACGCTAGGCCCTTGTTCTTGCTATTTTGCACCCGCTAGGCCCTTGTTCTTGCAATTTTGCACACGCCAGGCCCTTGTTCTTGCAATTTTGCACACGCTAGGCCCTTGTTCTTGCAATTTTGCACACGCTAGGCCCTTGTTCTTGCAATTTTGCACACGCTAGGCCCTTGTTCTTGCAATTTTGCACACGCTAGGCCCTTGTTCTTGCAATTTTGCACACGCTAGGCCCTTGTTCTTGCAATTTTGCACACGCTAGGCCCTTGTTCTTGCAATTTTGCACACGCCAGGCCCTTGTTCTTGCAATTTTGCACATGCTAGGCCCTTGTTCTTGCTATTTTGCACACGCTAGGCCCTTGTTCTTGCAATTTTGCACACGCCAGGCCCTTGTTCTTGCAATTTTGCACACGCCAGGCCCTTGTTCATGCAATTTTGCACACGCTAGGCCCTTGTTCTTGCAATTTTGCACACGCTAGGCCCTTGTTCTTGCAATTTTGCACATGCTAGGCCCTTGTTCTTGCTATTTTGCACACGCTAGGCCCTTGTTCTTGCAATATTGCACACACCAGGCCCTTGTTCTTGCAATTTTGCACACGCTAGGCCCTTGTTCTTGCAATTTTGCACACGCTAGGCCCTTGTTCTTGCAATTTTGCACACGCTAGGCCCTTGTTCTTGCTATTTTGCACACGCTAGGCCCTTGTTCTTGCTATTTTGCACACGCTAGGCCCTTGTTCTTGCAATTTTGCACACGCTAGGCCCTTGTTCTTGCTATTTTGCACACGCTAGGCCCTTGTTCTTGCTATTTTGCACACGCTAGGCCCTTGTTCTTGCAATATTGCACACACCAGGCCCTTGTTCTTGCAATTTTGTACACCCTAGGCCCTTGTTCTTGCAATTTTGCACATGCTAGGCCCTTGTTCTTGCAATTTTGCACACGCTAGGCCCTTGTTCTTGCTATTTTGCACACGCTAGGCCCTTGTTCTTGCTATTTTGAACACGCTAGGCCCTTGTTCTTGCTATTTTGCACACGCTAGGCCCTTGTTCTTGCAATTTTGCACACGCCAGACCCTTGTTCTTGCAATTTTGCACACGCTAGGCCCTTGTTCTTGCTATTTTGCACACGCTAGGCCCTTGTTCTTGCAATTTTGCACACGCTAGGCCCTTGTTCTTGCAATTTTGCACACGCTAGGCCCTTGTTCTTGCTATTTTGCACACGCTAGGCCCTTGTTCTTGCTATTTTGCACACGCTAGGCCCTTGTTCTTGCAATTTTGCACATACTAGGCCCTTGTTCTTGCAATTTTGCACTCGCTAGGCCCTTGTTCTTGCAATTTTGCACTCGCTAGGCCCTTGTTCTTGCAATTTTTCACATGCTAGGCCCTTGTTCTTGCAATTTTGCACACGCTAGGCCCTTGTTCTTGCTATTTTGCACATGCTAAGCTCTTGTTCTTGCAATTTTGCACACGCTAGGCCCTTGTTCTTGCAATTTTGCACTCGCTAGGCCCTTGTTTTTGCTATTTTGCACACGCTAGGCCCTTGTTTTTGCTATTTTGCACACGCTAGGCCCTTGTTCTTGCTATTTTGCACACACTAGGCCCTTGTTCTTCTGATTTTGCACACGCTTGGCCCTTGTTCTTGCAATTTTGCACTCGCTAGGCCCTTGTTTTTGCAATTTTGCACACGCTAGGTCCTTGTTCTTGAAATTTTGCACATGCTTGGCCCTTGTTCTTGCAATTTTGCACATGCTAGGCCCTTGTTCTTGCTATTTTGCACACGCTAGGCCCTTGTTCTTGCTATTTTGCACACGCTAGGCCCTTGTTGTTGCTATTTTGCACACACTAGGCCCTTGTTCTTGCTATTTTGCAGACGCTAGGCCCTTGTTCTTGCTATTTTGCACACGCTAGGCCCATGTTCTTGCTAGTCTGCACACGCTAGGCCCTTGTTCTTGCAATTTTGCACACGCTAGGCCCTTGATCTTGCTATTTTGCACACGCTAGGCCCTTGTTCTTGCAATTTTGCACACGCTAGCCCCTTGTTCTTGCAATTTTGCACACGCTAGGCCCTTGTTCTTGCTATTTTGCACACGCTAGGCCCTTGTTCTTGCTATTTTACACACGCTAGGCCCTTGTTCTTGCAATATTGCACACACCAGGCCCTTGTTCTTGCAATTTTGCACACGCTAGGCCCTTGTTCTTGCAATTTTGCACACGCTAGGCCCTTGTTCTTGCAATTTTGCACACGCTAGGAACTTGTTCTTGCTATTTTGCACACGCTAGGCCCTTGTTCTTGCAATTTTGCACACGCTAGGCCCGTGTTCTTGCTATTTTGCACACGCTAGGTCGTTGTTCTTGCTATTTTGCACACGCTAGGCCCTTGTTCTTGCTATTTTGCACCCGCTAGGCCCTTGTTCTTGCAATTTTGCACACGCCAGGCCCTTGTTCTTGCAATTTTGCACACGCTAGGCCCTTGTTCTTGCAATTTTGCACACGCTAGGCCCTTGTTCTTGCAATTTTGCACACGCTAGGCCCTTGTTCTTGCAATTTTGCACTCGCTAGGCCCTTGTTCTTGCAATTTTTCACATGCTAGGCCCTTGTTCTTGCAATTTTGCACACGCTAGGCCCTTGTTCTTGCTATTTTGCACATGCTAAGCTCTTGTTCTTGCAATTTTGCACACGCTAGGCCCTTGTTCTTGCAATTTTGCACTCGCTAGGCCCTTGTTTTTGCTATTTTGCACACGCTAGGCCCTTGTTTTTGCTATTTTGCACACGCTAGGCCCTTGTTCTTGCTATTTTGCACACACTAGGCCCTTGTTCTTCTGATTTTGCACACGCTTGGCCCTTGTTCTTGCAATTTTGCACTCGCTAGGCCCTTGTTTTTGCAATTTTGCACACGCTAGGTCCTTGTTCTTGAAATTTTGCACATGCTTGGCCCTTGTTCTTGCAATTTTGCACATGCTAGGCCCTTGTTCTTGCTATTTTGCACACGCTAGGCCCTTGTTCTTGCTATTTTGCACACGCTAGGCCCTTGTTGTTGCTATTTTGCACACACTAGGCCCTTGTTCTTGCTATTTTGCAGACGCTAGGCCCTTGTTCTTGCTATTTTGCACACGCTAGGCCCATGTTCTTGCTAGTCTGCACACGCTAGGCCCTTGTTCTTGCAATTTTGCACACGCTAGGCCCTTGATCTTGCTATTTTGCACACGCTAGGCCCTTGTTCTTGCAATTTTGCACACGCTAGCCCCTTGTTCTTGCAATTTTGCACACGCTAGGCCCTTGTTCTTGCTATTTTGCACACGCTAGGCCCTTGTTCTTGCTATTTTACACACGCTAGGCCCTTGTTCTTGCAATATTGCACACACCAGGCCCTTGTTCTTGCAATTTTGCACACGCTAGGCCCTTGTTCTTGCAATTTTGCACACGCTAGGCCCTTGTTCTTGCAATTTTGCACACGCTAGGAACTTGTTCTTGCTATTTTGCACACGCTAGGCCCTTGTTCTTGCAATTTTGCACACGCTAGGCCCGTGTTCTTGCTATTTTGCACACGCTAGGTCGTTGTTCTTGCTATTTTGCACACGCTAGGCCCTTGTTCTTGCTATTTTGCACCCGCTAGGCCCTTGTTCTTGCAATTTTGCACACGCCAGGCCCTTGTTCTTGCAATTTTGCACACGCTAGGCCCTTGTTCTTGCAATTTTGCACACGCTAGGCCCTTGTTCTTGCAATTTTGCACACGCTAGGCCCTTGTTCTTGCAATTTTGCACACGCTAGGCCCTTGTTCTTGCAATTTTGCACACGCTAGGCCCTTGTTCTTGCAATTTTGCACACGCTAGGCCCTTGTTCTTGCAATTTTGCACACGCCAGGCCCTTGTTCTTGCAATTTTGCACATGCTAGGCCCTTGTTCTTGCTATTTTGCACACGCTAGGCCCTTGTTCTTGCAATTTTGCACACGCCAGGCCCTTGTTCTTGCAATTTTGCACACGCCAGGCCCTTGTTCATGCAATTTTGCACACGCTAGGCCCTTGTTCTTGCAATTTTGCACACGCTAGGCCCTTGTTCTTGCAATTTTGCACATGCTAGGCCCTTGTTCTTGCTATTTTGCACACGCTAGGCCCTTGTTCTTGCAATTTTGCACACGCTAGGCCCGTGTTCTTGCTATTTTGCACACGCTAGGTCGTTGTTCTTGCTATTTTGCACACGCTAGGCCCTTGTTCTTGCTATTTTGCACCCGCTAGGCCCTTGTTCTTGCAATTTTGCACACGCCAGGCCCTTGTTCTTGCAATTTTGCACACGCTAGGCCCTTGTTCTTGCAATTTTGCACATGCTAGGCCCTTGTTCTTGCAATTTTGCACACGCTAGGCCCTTGTTCTTGCAATTTTGCACACGCTAGGCCCTTGTTCTTGCAATTTTGCACACGCTAGGCCCTTGTTCTTGCAATTTTGCACACGCTAGGCCCTTGTTCTTGCAATTTTGCACACGCCAGGCCCTTGTTCTTGCAATTTTGCACACGCTAGGCCCTCGTTCTTGCAATTTTGCACACGCTAGACCCTTGTTCTTGCAATTTTGCACATGCTAGGCCCTTGTTCTTGCTATTTTGCACACGCTAGGCCCTTGTTCTTGCAATTTTGCACACGCCAGGCCCTTGTTCTTGCAATTTTGCACACGCCAGGCCCTTGTTCATGCAATTTTGCACATGCTAGGCCCTTGTTCTTGCTATTTTGCACACGCTAGGCCCTTGTTCTTGCAATTTTGCACACGCCAGGCCCTTGTTCTTGCAATTTTGCACACGCCAGGCCCTTGTTCATGCAATTTTGCACACGCTAGGCCCTTGTTCTTGCAATTTTGCACACGCTAGGCCCTTGTTCTTGCAATTTTGCACATGCTAGGCCCTTGTTCTTGCTATTTTGCACACGCTAGGCCCTTGTTCTTGCAATTTTGCACACGCTAGGCCCGTGTTCTTGCTATTTTGCACACGCTAGGTCGTTGTTCTTGCTATTTTGCACACGCTAGGCCCTTGTTCTTGCTATTTTGCACCCGCTAGGCCCTTGTTCTTGCAATTTTGCACACGCCAGGCCCTTGTTCTTGCAATTTTGCACACGCTAGGCCCTTGTTCTTGCAATTTTGCACATGCTAGGCCCTTGTTCTTGCAATTTTGCACACGCTAGGCCCTTGTTCTTGCAATTTTGCACACGCTAGGCCCTTGTTCTTGCAATTTTGCACACGCTAGGCCCTTGTTCTTGCAATTTTGCACACGCTAGGCCCTTGTTCTTGCAATTTTGCACACGCCAGGCCCTTGTTCTTGCAATTTTGCACACGCTAGGCCCTCGTTCTTGCAATTTTGCACACGCTAGACCCTTGTTCTTGCAATTTTGCACATGCTAGGCCCTTGTTCTTGCTATTTTGCACACGCTAGGCCCTTGTTCTTGCAATTTTGCACACGCCAGGCCCTTGTTCTTGCAATTTTGCACACGCCAGGCCCTTGTTCATGCAATTTTGCACACGCTAGGCCCTTGTTCTTGCTATTTTGCACACGCTAGGCCCTTGTTCTTGCAATTTTGCACACGCTAGGCCCTTGTTCATGCAATTTTGCACACGCTAGGCCCTTGTTGCAATTTTGCACACGCTAGGCCCTTGCTCTTGCTATTTTGCACACGCTAGGCCCTTGTTCTTGCTATTTTGCACACGCTAGGCCCTTGTTCTTGCAAGTTTGCACACGCTAGGCCCTTGCTCTTGCTATTTTGCACACGCTAGGCCCATGTTCTTGCTATTTTGCAGACGCTAGGCCCTTGTTCTTGCAATTTTGCACACGCTAGGCCCTTGATCTTGCTATTTTGCACACGCTAGGCCCATGTTCTTGCAAGTTTGCACACGCTAGAACCTTGTTCTTGCAATTTTGCACACACTAGGCCCTTGATCTTGCTATTTTCCACACGCTAGGCCCTTGTTCTTGCAATTTTGCACACGCTAGGCCCTTGTTCTTGCAATTTTGCACACGCTAGGCCCTTGTTCTTGCAATTTTGCACACGCTAGGCCCTTGTTCTTGCTATTTTGCACACGCTAGGCCCTTGTTCTTGCAATTTTGCACACGCTAGGCCCTTGTTCTTGCAATTTTGCACACGCTAGGCCCTTGTTCTTGCAATTTTGCACACGCTAGGCCCTTGCTCTTGCTAGTTTGCACACGCTAGGCCCTTGTTCTTGCTATTTTGCAGACGCTAGGCCCTTGTTCTTGCAAGTTTGCACACGCCAGGCCCTTGTTTCTGCTATTTTGCACACGCTAGGCCCATGTTCTTGCTAGTTTGCACACGCTAGGCCCTTGTTCTTGCAATTTTGCACACGCTAGGCCCTTGATCTTGCTATTTTGCACACGCTAGGCCCTTGTTCTTGCAATTTTGCACACGCTAGGCCCTTGTTCTTGCAATTTTGCACACGCTAGGCCCTTGTTCTTGCTATTTTGCACACGCTAGGCCCTTGTTCTTGCTATTTTGCACACGCTAGGCCCTTGTTCTTGCAATATTGCACACACCAGGCCCTTGTTCTTGCAATTTTGCACACCCTAGGCCCTTGTTCTTGCAATTTTGCACATGCTAGGCCCTTGTTCTTGCAATTTTGCACACGCTAGGCCCTTGTTCTTGCTATTTTGCACACGCTAGGCCCTTGTTCTTGCTATTTTGCACACGCTAGGCCCTTGTTCTTGCTATTTTGCACACGCTAGGCCCTTGTTCTTGCAATTTTGCACACGCCAGACCCTTGTTCTTGCAATTTTGCACACGCTAGGCCCTTGTTCTTGCAATTTTGCACACGCTAGGCCCTTGTTCTTGCAATTTTGCACACGCTAGGCCCTTGTTCTTGCAATTTTGCACACGCTAGGCCCTTGTTCTTGCTATTTTGCACACGCTAGGCCCTTGTTCTTGCTATTTTGCACACGCTAGGCCCTTGTTCTTGCAATATTGCACACACCAGGCCCTTGTTCTTGCAATTTTGCACACGCTAGGCCCTTGTTCTTGCAATTTTGCACACGCTAGGCCCTTGTTCTTGCAATTTTGCACACGCTAGGCCCTTGTTCTTGCTATTTTGCACACGCTAGGCCCTTGTTCTTGCTATTTTGCACACGCTAGGCCCTTGTTCTTGCAATTTTGCACACGCTAGGCCCTTGTTCTTGCTATTTTGCACACGCTAGGCCCTTGTTCTTGCTATTTTGCACACGCTAGGCCCTTGTTCTTGCAATATTGCACACACCAGGCCCTTGTTCTTGCAATTTTGTACACCCTAGGCCCTTGTTCTTGCAATTTTGCACATGCTAGGCCCTTGTTCTTGCAATTTTGCACACGCTAGGCCCTTGTTCTTGCTATTTTGCACACGCTAGGCCCTTGTTCTTGCTATTTTGAACACGCTAGGCCCTTGTTCTTGCTATTTTGCACACGCTAGGCCCTTGTTCTTGCAATTTTGCACACGCCAGACCCTTGTTCTTGCAATTTTGCACACGCTAGGCCCTTGTTCTTGCTATTTTGCACACGCTAGGCCCTTGTTCTTGCAATTTTGCACACGCTAGGCCCTTGTTCTTGCAATTTTGCACACGCCAGGCCCTTGTTCATGCAATTTTGCACACGCTAGGCCCTTGTTCTTGCTATTTTGCACACGCTAGGCCCTTGTTCTTGCAATTTTGCACACGCTAGGCCCTTGTTCATGCAATTTTGCACACGCTAGGCCCTTGTTCTTGCAATTTTGCACACGCTAGGCCCTTGCTCTTGCTATTTTGCACACGCTAGGCCCTTGTTCTTGCTATTTTGCACACGCTAGGCCCTTGTTCTTGCAATTTTGCACACGCCAGGCCCTTGTTCTTGCAATTTTGCAAACGCTAGGCCCTCGTTCTTGCAATTTTGCACACGCTAGACCCTTGTTCTTGCAATTTTGCACATGCTAGGCCCTTGTTCTTGCTATTTTGCACACGCTAGGCCCTTGTTCTTGCTATTTTGCACACGCTAGGCCCTTGTTCTTGCAATTTTGCACACGCCAGGCCCTTGTTCTTGCAATTTTGCACACGCCAGGCCCTTGTTCATGCAATTTTGCACACGCTAGGCCCTTGTTCTTGCTATTTTGCACACGCTAGGCCCTTGTTCTTGCAATTTTGCACACGCTAGGCCCTTGTTCATGCAATTTTGCACACGCTAGGCCCTTGTTCTTGCAATTTTGCACACGCTAGGCCCTTGCTCTTGCTATTTTGCACACGCTAGGCCCTTGTTCTTGCTATTTTGCACACGCTAGGCCCTTGTTCTTGCAAGTTTGCACACGCTAGGCCCTTGCTCTTGCTATTTTGCACACGCTAGGCCCATGTTCTTGCTATTTTGCAGACGCTAGGCCCTTGTTCTTGCAATTTTGCACACGCTAGGCCCTTGATCTTGCTATTTTGCACACGCTAGGCCCATGTTCTTGCAAGTTTGCACACGCTAGGCCCTTGTTCTTGCAATTTTGCACACACTAGGCCCTTGATCTTGCTATTTTCCACACGCTAGGCCCTTGTTCTTGCAATTTTGCACACGCTAGGCCCTTGTTCTTGCAATTTTGCACACGCTAGGCCCTTGTTCTTGCAATTTTGCACACGCTAGGCCCTTGTTCTTGCTATTTTGCACACGCTAGGCCCTTGTTCTTGCAATTTTGCACACGCTAGGCCCTTGTTCTTGCAATTTTGCACACGCTAGGCCCTTGTTCTTGCAATTTTGCACACGCTAGGCCCTTGCTCTTGCTAGTTTGCACACGCTAGGCCCTTGTTCTTGCTATTTTGCAGACGCTAGGCCCTTGTTCTTGCAAGTTTGCACACGCCAGGCCCTTGTTTCTGCTATTTTGCACACGCTAGGCCCATGTTCTTGCTAGTTTGCACACGCTAGGCCCTTGTTCTTGCAATTTTGCACACGCTAGGCCCTTGATCTTGCTATTTTGCACACGCTAGGCCCTTGTTCTTGCAATTTTGCACACGCTAGGCCCTTGTTCTTGCAATTTTGCACACGCTAGGCCCTTGTTCTTGCTATTTTGCACACGCTAGGCCCTTGTTCTTGCTATTTTGCACACGCTAGGCCCTTGTTCTTGCAATATTGCACACACCAGGCCCTTGTTCTTGCAATTTTGCACACCCTAGGCCCTTGTTCTTGCAATTTTGCACATGCTAGGCCCTTGTTCTTGCAATTTTGCACACGCTAGGCCCTTGTTTTGCTATTTTGCACACGCTAGGCCCTTGTTCTTGCTATTTTGCACACGCTAGGCCCTTGTTCTTGCTATTTTGCACACGCTAGGCCCTTGTTCTTGCAATTTTGCACACGCCAGACCCTTGTTCTTGCAATTTTGCACACGCTAGGCCCTTGTTCTTGCTATTTTGCACACGCTAGGCCCTTGTTCTTGCAATTTTGCACACGCTAGGCCCTTGTTCTTGCAATTTTGCACACGCTAGGCCCTTGTTCTTGCTATTTTGCACACGCTAGGCCCTTGTTCTTGCTATTTTGCACACGCTAGGCCCTTGTTCTTGCAATATTGCACACACCAGGCCCTTGTTCTTGCAATTTTGCACACGCTAGGCCCTTGTTCTTGCAATTTCGCACACGCTAGGCCCTTGTTCTTGCAATTTTGCACACGCTAGGCCCTTGTTCTTGCTATTTTGCACACGCTAGGCCCTTGTTCTTGCTATTTTGCACACGCTAGGCCCTTGTTCTTGCAATTTTGCACACGCTAGGCCCTTGTTCTTGCTATTTTGCACACGCTAGGCCCTTGTTCTTGCTATTTTGCACACGCTAGGCCCTTGTTCTTGCAATATTGCACACACCAGGCCCTTGTTCTTGCAATTTTGTACACCCTAGGCCCTTGTTCTTGCAATTTTGCACATGCTAGGCCCTTGTTCTTGCAATTTTGCACACGCTAGGCCCTTGTTCTTGCTATTTTGCACACGCTAGGCCCTTGTTCTTGCTATTTTGAACACGCTAGGCCCTTGTTCTTGCTATTTTGCACACGCTAGGCCCTTGTTCTTGCAATTTTGCACACGCCAGACCCTTGTTCTTGCAATTTTGCACACGCTAGGCCCTTGTTCTTGCTATTTTGCACACGCTAGGCCCTTGTTCTTGTTGAGTGATGCTACCATTCGCATTCACGTCTGTCTGCCTCCCATCATATGTTCGTGCGTTGCATGCGTGTTGTGAGTGTGTGCAAGAATTTGTGTTTTGTGCGGTTTGGTTTTTCTGAGTGTGTGTGTGAATGTTATTTGGCTTGAGCAGATATCTGAAGTGACTCCTCTGCTCAAGAGCTTTCCGAGGAACCAAGTATCGCTTCAATCGGAGCACGAACTAGAAAGTTACGAACGTTGGAGTTCGTATGCTTTTGATATTTGGTTGTGGTGACTATGGGAAGTTGTGGGGTTGACTCAATATGGGGTACAGACTTTTGGGGGTTGGGAAATTCGTCTTTTCTACTGTAGCTGCTGCCAAATGGTTGGGAGAAACCAAACCAGGTTGGCAAGTGTGGCCAAGTTGGGTTGAGGTGGATTGTGGAGGTTGGGATAGTGACAAAGGTCAAAGTTGGGTTGCCTATGGGGAAGGGAATTGTATGGCATGGGGTTTCCTTGGTTGGGGACTCTCTTGGGACCTTCCCTCTCGTCCTCCTCATCCCCTCCTACCTGGTTCTATTGCTACTCTAACTTTCTTGTGTGAACTTGTGAGATTATTGTGATTGAGTTACGTTTTCTATGGCAGCATACCCCCTAGTGCGCCGAAGTTCATAACTCGAGTTATACTCCATATTCTGATACTATTCAAATTGGGAAAGATAGCCACGGTCAAGGGCTACAACATACTCGAGTTTGAAAGAATTCTAACAGTGGACCTTTCGTCGACGACGTTTCTTGTGACGACGACTTTTCTGTCCAGAATTGTAGTTGACGATTTTGAGATATTTCAGCCCCTAATCTTCATAGACTCCGTCCTTAATCTCTAACAAGTGGTATCAGAGCGATTAAGGACCTTGTGGGGAGTCTACTGAAGTGTGAAGACCCTCCTAGATCCACCATGGCCTGTGGGCGTGCCTAAGTGGAGTTCTGGAGGTTGGATGTGACTTCCGCTAAGGGGAAACTCTGCCGAAATTTCGTTGGCGCTGACACTTGTGAAGATTGTGTGGATCTACATTGTGACCAGCAAAAGGGGGAGCTGAAACCTCTGATTGGGAGCAGAGGAGATGAATCAAGGGAGTGGAGATGCAGCTGAGAAGAGGAGTGAGCCGCCACCATCCAAGATTGAAGCTTTGGATGGCTCCAACTATGAGGAATGGAGCGGGCGGATGCGGAGCGCCTTCAAGCGCTACAAGCTGCTGAAAATTGCAATGGGAGAGGAGAAGATGCCGGGGGAAGGAGATGCCCGCGATCGGTGGATTGAGAAGAGCGCGGTGCTGTACGACCTCATCCTCCAATCGGTCAACAACGACATGTTCCAGCACATCAAGGATTTGGTGGAGTTGGATGATTCCGGACCGAAGGCATGGAAGCTGCTACGCGACGTGATTCAGCCCAACACGCTGCCGATGGTGATTGTGTTGGAGAAGGAGTTGGCTGCCCTCTCCATGAAACCGGGAGATGATGTGAAACCGGTCCTTGACAAGATCAAGGACACCTATGCGAGGATGGCAGCGGCGGGCAGCGAAGTGTCGCAGATGCAACAGTGCACCAAGATCATCTCGGTGCTCGACAACTCGTGGGACAACCTCATCCCCACCCTCAACGTTCAGCAGGACAAATGGACGCCTGAGTGGCTACGGCAGCAGATTCTGCAGGAGGACTTCCGCAGACGCCACACGGGAGGTGGTGCTGCCAACAAAACTGCTGAGGGGTATGGAGCTGCAGGAGGCAGCAGAGGAAGAGGGGGAGGGAGAGGCCGAGGCCGTGGGAGAGGCTTTGGCAGAGGGAGAGGCCGAGGTGACTACAATGAGGGGCATGGGAGCTCTGGTGGCAGGGGGAGCACCCGAATGGAGGGTGCGTGCTGGTACTGCAAGAAGGCTGGACACCCGTGGTTCAAGTGTTTCAGCCGGCCTGAGGGATGGGCCCCTCCAGGCATGAAGCCGCCAAGTGGTGAACGTGCACGCGGTGGCGCTGTGCAAGGTTCAGGTGCACAAGGTGATGGTGCACAAGGTAAAGCCGACCCTGGGATGTTCCTCATGGTTGAGGATGTGCAAGGGAGTGGGGGTGATGTGGGTTCAGTTGGGAAGGTTGTGATGCACCCCCTCACTCACTGGGTGATCGATTCAGGTTGCACGAGTCATATGACCCCACGGGCAGATTTGCTTGATGAGGTAAAACCTCCTGGGAAGATCAAGTTTGTGGCTGCCGCTTCAGGTGCTTTGCTCCCTGTGATTGGTGTTGGGAATGCCAAGGTGATGGGAGCCAATGGAGAGCTTGTGGGGCTTGGGAATGTGCTGTTGGTTGAAGGTTTGTCCGCTAACCTTCTTTCTGTGCGCCGGCTGCAGAAGAGCAAGGCTGAAGTTACCTTCGGCCCAACCAGCTGCCGTGCAAAGCTTGGGAAGTTGCTGCTGTGGAACTTGGAGGAGAAGAGCAGCTGCATCAAGGACTTGTGGCAGCTGCCCATCATCCCTTGGAAGGGGAAACCACCAGCAACGGCAAAGGCAGCGGCAGCGGCTAAAGCAACTGCGGGAGGAGAGGAGACTGCACCAACTGCTGGGGCCCTGGATGCAGTCAAGAAGGTGCAGCAGCCACAACAGCCACATGGTGAGGTGCTTGCTGGTGTGGATGCGACAGCTGCATGGGCAAAGGCTTCATCTGGGAGTGGTGAGGCTGATTGGGAGACGTGGCATGAGAGGCTGTGCCATGTGAACATTCCTATGCTGCAGAAGTTGGTAAAGGATGGGTGCTTGAAGGGGCTGGAGGTGAAGGGGGGAGCAAAGGAGATTGGGAGCTGCCCTACCTGCCTTGAGACCAAATTCACGAAGTTTCCCTTCAGCAGCAGCACAGGACCAGCCAAGGCACCACTTGAACTAGTGCACATGGATGTGGTGGGCCCCACGAGGGCCCTTTCTCTCTCGGGCAGCCGCTACTTCTTGACGATTGTGGACGACCACACGCGTGCGGTGTGGGTGTACCCTCTCAAGACTAAGGGGGAGGTGGCAGCGGCTGTTCTTAAGGAGTGGATGCCGAGAGCACAAAGGGAAAGCGGACACAAGGTGAAGGTGATCCGCACTGACAACGGAGGAGAGTTCATCGGCGCTGATTTTGAGAAGGAGCTGAAGCGGAAGGGGATCCAGCATCAGCTCACAGTGCCTTACAACCCTCAGCAGAATGGCGTGGCTGAGCGGTTCAACCGGACCCTGCAGGAAGGTGCTCGCACTCTCCTTGGGCGTGCAGGGCTGCCGGATCCGTTTTGGGTGACAGCACTGCGGCAGGTCGTTGTTGTGAAGAACAGGGTGCTGGCGACTGTGGGGGACAAGCAGTGGGTCCCCTACACCAAGTGGTATGGGATTGCACCAGCTGTGAACATGCTGAGAGCCTTTGGGTGCATGGTGGTGTTTCATGTGCCTAAGGAGAAGAGGGGAAAACTGGAAGCTTCTGGGAGATGGGGTGTGCACTTGGGGCTTGCTAAGGATCACAAGGGCTGGCTGATTTGGGACTTGACCAGCCAGCAGCTGACTGTGTCAAGGGATGTGAAGTTCCTTGAGTCCTTGTACTACAAGGAGTGGAAGCAGCAGCAGCAGCAGAAGCTTCCAACGACACCGCTAATTGTCGAGGCCGATGAGGTGCAGCGGCCTTCAAGGCAAGTGGAGGTTTCTGTCTCTGAGAATGAGATCTCTGGGGTGACAGAGGATGGGGGAGAACCTGAGGTGGAGGAGCAGCAGCAGCAGCAACAGCAGCAGCAGCCGCAGCAGCAGGAGGAGCAAGGTGCTCCACAAGGTGCCGGACGTACGGCTGACCGTCCTAGGAGGGATGTGCGCCCTCCTAACAGGCTGACCTATGCAAGCCGTGGCAAGCCAAAGGTGGTAAGGGCTGGGAGTGTGGCTGAGCAGTGTGATGAGGATGAGATAGCACACTGCTACTGGGCAGCCGTCCCTGAGCCCAAGACGCTAGCTGAGGCATTGAGCGGGCCCGATGCTGAAAAGTGGAAGCAGAGTGTGAAGGAGGAGTATGATTCTCTGCTAGAGAATGAGACGTGGGAGCTGTGTGAGCTGCCACCTGGGAAGAAGGCCATTTCTTCCAAGCTGATTTTCAGGCACAAGTACGGACCTGATGGGGCGCTGACCCGCTACAAGTCAAGGCTTGTGGCTAAGGGGTTTCAGCAGACAAAGGGAAAGGACTTCAACGAGCTCTATGCTCCTGTGGGGAAAGGCACAACACTTCGGGTGTCATTGGCAATGGCAGCATACCGTGGATGGCGGGTGAAGCAGATGGACATCACCACCGCCTTCCTCAATGGGATCATTCTGGAGGAGCTGTACATGTTACAGCCTGAGGGTTTGGATGATGGGAGCGGCAGGGTGTGCAGGCTGAAGAAGGCCATCTATGGCCTGAAGCAGGCTCCTCGTGCATGGTACCACAAGTTAGAGGAGACTCTGCTGGCTGGGGGTTTCAAGAAGAGTGAGTGTGATCACAGCTTGTTCCTGCTGCAGGAGAAGGAGCAGTTTCTCATGCTCCTGGTGTATGTGGATGACATCCTGCTCTTCTCTGAGTCGTCTGCAATGATTGAGCATGTGGAGGAGATGCTGGAGATGCAGTTTAAGTGCTCCAAGATGGGAGATGTGAAGTACTATTTGGGCATGCATGTGGAGAGGGACCTTGACAAGGGAGTGTTGAGGTTGCACCAGAGAAAGTATTGTGAGGGGCTGGCTGAGAAGTATGGGCTGCAAGATGGAGGAAAGCCAGCCACCCCACTGCCTTCGGGGTTCACTGTGGAGCCCTGTGCTGAAGAGGAGGTGGTGGGTGAGAGTGACAGGAAGCTGTTTCATTCCATGGTGGGGGCACTCAATTATGCGGCTAACCACACCCGGCCTGACATTGCCTTTGCTACATCCAGGCTTGCAAGTGTGGTTTCACGCCCCAGTCATGAGCAGCTGGAAGCGGCCAAGAGGTTGGTCCGCTATGTGAGCGCTACGGCATTAGTGGGCTTGGAGTACAGTGCTGTGCGACAGAGGCTGCAGAGGGGTGCAGCTGATTTGGGCAAGGGGGAGATGCTCCTGACCTGCTACACCGACGCTAGCTTCAACTCTGTGAAGGCGGATGGCACCAGCATTGGAGGCTATGTGTGCCTGTTTGGAGGTGGTGCAGTGAGCTGGCGCAGCAAGAAGCAGAACGAGGTGGGGCAGTCCTCGTGTGAGACAGAGTACATGGCTCTGCATCATGGGGCAAAGGAGGTGGTGTGGCTGAGGCGTTTGTTGGAGGAGATCGGAGTGTGCCAAAAGGAGCCAACTGTGATTTTCTGTGACAACGAGTCGGCTGTGAAGCTTGCTAAGAATGCTTGCCTTCATGGGCTGACGAAGCACATCAGGCCTAAGTGGCATTGGGTGAGGAGGCTCCTGGACAAGGAGGTGCGGCTGGAGATTGTGAAGACCCATCAGCAGGCGGCTGACATTCTCACCAAGCGCCTGGCTGAATCTGAGCATTGGAAGGGCATGAAGCTTGCTGGGATGAGTGTGCATTGAGGATGCATGCTTGAGCTATGGCATGTGGGATGATGGTTGGCAGCCAGAGGGGGAGTTTGTTGAGTGATGCTACCATTCGCATTCACGTCTGTCTGCCTCCCATCATATGTTCGTGCGTTGCATGCGTGTTGTGAGTGTGTGCAAGAATTTGTGTTTTGTGCGGTTTGGTTTTTCTGAGTGTGTGTGTGAATGTTATTTGGCTTGAGCAGATATCTGAAGTGACTCCTCTGCTCAAGAGCTTTCCGAGGAACCAAGTATCGCTTCAATCGGAGCACGAACTAGAAAGTTACGAACGTTGGAGTTCGTATGCTTTTGATATTTGGTTGTGGTGACTATGGGAAGTTGTGGGGTTGACTCAATATGGGGTACAGACTTTTGGGGGTTGGGAAATTCGTCTTTTCTACTGTAGCTGCTGCCAAATGGTTGGGAGAAACCAAACCAGGTTGGCAAGTGTGGCCAAGTTGGGTTGAGGTGGATTGTGGAGGTTGGGATAGTGACAAAGGTCAAAGTTGGGTTGCCTATGGGGAAGGGAATTGTATGGCATGGGGTTTCCTTGGTTGGGGACTCTCTTGGGACCTTCCCTCTCGTCCTCCTCATCCCCTCCTACCTGGTTCTATTGCTACTCTAACTTTCTTGTGTGAACTTGTGAGATTATTGTGATTGAGTTACGTTTTCTATGGCAGCATACCCCCTAGTGCGCCGAAGTTCATAACTCGAGTTATACTCCATATTCTGATACTATTCAAATTGGGAAAGATAGCCACGGTCAAGGGCTACAACATACTCGAGTTTGAAAGAATTCTAACAGTGGACCTTTCGTCGACGACGTTTCTTGTGACGACGACTTTTCTGTCCAGAATTGTAGTTGACGATTTTGAGATATTTCAGCCCCTAATCTTCATAGACTCCGTCCTTAATCTCTAACAGTTCTTGCAATTTTGCACACGCTAGGCCCTTGTTCTTGCAATTTTGCACACGCCAGGCCCTTGTTCATGCAATTTTGCACACGCTAGGCCCTTGTTCTTGCTATTTTGCACACGCTAGGCCCTTGTTCTTGCAATTTTGCACACGCTAGGCCCTTGTTCATGCAATTTTGCACACGCTAGGCCCTTGTTCTTGCAATTTTGCACACGCTAGGCCCTTGCTCTTGCTATTTTGCACACGCTAGGCCCTTGTTCTTGCTATTTTGCACACGCTAGGCCCTTGTTCTTGCAAGTTTGCACACGCTAGGCCCTTGCTCTTGCTATTTTGCACACGCTAGGCCCATGTTCTTGCTATTTTGCAGACGCTAGGCCCTTGTTCTTGCAATTTTGCACACGCTAGGCCCTTGATCTTGCTATTTTGCACACGCTAGGCCCATGTTCTTGCAAGTTTGCACACGCTAGGCCCTTGTTCTTGCAATTTTGCACACACTAGGCCCTTGATCTTGCTATTTTCCACACGCTAGGCCCTTGTTCTTGCAATTTTGCACACGCTAGGCCCTTGTTCTTGCAATTTTGCACACGCTAGGCCCTTGTTCTTGCAATTTTGCACACGCTAGGCCCTTGTTCTTGCTATTTTGCACACGCTAGGCCCTTGTTCTTGCAATTTTGCACACGCTAGGCCCTTGTTCTTGCAATTTTGCACACGCTAGGCCCTTGTTCTTGCAATTTTGCACACGCTAGGCCCTTGCTCTTGCTAGTTTGCACACGCTAGGCCCTTGTTCTTGCTATTTTGCAGACGCTAGGCCCTTGTTCTTGCAAGTTTGCACACGCCAGGCCCTTGTTTCTGCTATTTTGCACACGCTAGGCCCATGTTCTTGCTAGTTTGCACACGCTAGGCCCTTGTTCTTGCAATTTTGCACACGCTAGGCCCTTGATCTTGCTATTTTGCACACGCTAGGCCCTTGTTCTTGCAATTTTGCACACGCTAGGCCCTTGTTCTTGCAATTTTGCACACGCTAGGCCCTTGTTCTTGCTATTTTGCACACGCTAGGCCCTTGTTCTTGCTATTTTGCACACGCTAGGCCCTTGTTCTTGCAATATTGCACACACCAGGCCCTTGTTCTTGCAATTTTGCACACCCTAGGCCCTTGTTCTTGCAATTTTGCACATGCTAGGCCCTTGTTCTTGCAATTTTGCACACGCTAGGCCCTTGTTCTTGCTATTTTGCACACGCTAGGCCCTTGTTCTTTCTATTTTGAACACGCTAGGCCCTTGTTCTTGCTATTTTGCACACGCTAGGCCCTTGTTCTTGCAATTTTGCACACGCCAGACCCTTGTTCTTGCAATTTTGCACACGCTAGGCCCTTGTTCTTGCTATTTTGCACACGCTAGGCCCTTGTTCTTGCAATTTTGCACACGCTAGGCCCTTGTTCTTGCAATTTTGCACACGCTAGGCCCTTGTTCTTGCTATTTTGCACACGCTAGGCCCTTGTTCTTGCTATTTTGCACACGCTAGGCCCTTGTTCTTGCAATATTGCACACCCCAGGCCCTTGTTCTTGCAATTTTGCACACGCTAGGCCCTTGTTCTTGCAATTTTGCACACGCTAGGCCCTTGTTCTTGCAATTTTGCACACGCTAGGCCCTTGTTCTTGCTATTTTGCACACGCTAGGCCCTTGTTCTTGCTATTTTGCACACGCTAGGCCCTTGTTCTTGCAATTTTGCACACGCTAGGCCCTTGTTCTTGCAATTTTACACACGCTAGGCCCTTGTTCTTGCAATTTTGCACACGCTAGGCCCTTGTTCTTGCAATTTTGCACACGCTAGGCCCTTGTTCTTGCAATTTTGCACACGCTAGGCCCTTGCTCTTGCTATTTTGCACACGCTAGGCCCTTGTTCTTGCTATTTTGCAGACGCTAGGCCCTTGTTCTTGCAAGTTTGCACACGCTAGGCCCTTGTTCTTGCTATTTTGCACACGCTAGGCCCATGTTCTTACTAGTTTGCACACGCTAGGCCCTTGTTCTTGCAATTTTGCACACGCTAGGCCCTTGATCTTGCTATTTTGCACACGCTAGGCCCTTGTTCTTGCAATATTGCACACACGCTAGGCCCTTGTTGTTGCAATTTTGCACACGCTAGACCCTTGTTCATGCAATTTTGCACACGCTAGGCCCTCGTTCTTGCAATTTTGCACACGCTAGACCCTTGTTCTTGCAATTTTGCACATGCTAGGCCCTTGTTCTTGCTATTTTGCACACGCTAGGCCCTTGTTCTTGCAATTTTGCACACGCCAGGCCCTTGTTCTTGCAATTTTGCACACGCTAGGCCCTTGTTCATGCAATTTTGCACACGCTAGGCCCTTGTTCTTCCTATTTTGCACACGCTAGGCCCTTGTTCTTGCTATTTTGCACACGCTAGGCCCTTGTTCTTGCAATTTTGCACACGCTAGGCCCTTGTTCTTGCAATTTTGCACACGCTAGGCCCTTGCTCTTGCTATTTTGCACACGCTAGGCCCTTGTTCTTGCTATTTTGCAGACGCTAGGCCCTTGTTCTTGCAAGTTTGCACACGCTAGGCCCTTGTTCTTGCTATTTTGCACACGCTAGGCCCATGTTCTTGCTAGTTTGCACATGCTAGGCCCTTGTTCTTGCAATTTTGCACACACTAGGCCCTTGATCTTGCTATTTTGCACACGCTAGGCCCTTGTTCTTGCAACTTTGCACACGCTAGGCCCTTGTTCTTGCAATTTTGCACACGCTAGGCCCTTGTTCTTGCAATTTTGCACACGCTAGGCCCTTGTTCTTGCAATTTTGCACACGCTAGGCCCTTGTTCTTGCTATTTTGCACACGCTAGGCCCTTGTTCTTGCAATTTTGCACACGCCAGGCCCTTGTTCTTGCAATTTTGCACACGCTAGGCCCTTGTTCATGCAATTTTGCACACGCTAGGCCCTTGTTCTTCCTATTTTGCACACGCTAGGCCCTTGTTCTTGCTATTTTGCACACGCTAGGCCCTTGTTCTTGCAATTTTGCACACGCTAGGCCCTTGTTCTTGCAATTTTGCACACGCTAGGCCCTTGTTCTTGCTATTTTGCAGACGCTAGGCCCTTGTTCTTGCAAGTTTGCACACGCTAGGCCCTTGTTCTTGCTATTTTGCACACGCTAGGCCCATGTTCTTGCTAGTTTGCACATGCTAGGCCCTTGTTCTTGCAATTTTGCACACACTAGGCCCTTGATCTTGCTATTTTGCACACGCTAGGCCCTTGTTCTTGCAACTTTGCACACGCTAGGCCCTTGTTCTTGCAATTTTGCACACGCTAGGCCCTTGTTCTTGCTATTTTGCACACGCTAGGCCCTTGATCTTGCTATTTTGCACACGCTAGGCCCTTGTTCTTGCAATTTTGCACACGCTAGGCCCTTGTTCTTGCAATTTTGCACACGCTAGGCCCTTGATCTTGCTATTTTGCACACGCTAGGCCCTTGTTCTTGCAATTTTGCACACGCTAGGCCCTTGTTCTTGCAATTTTGCACACGCTAGGCCCTTGTTCTTGCAATTTTGCACACGCTAGGCCCTTGTTCTTGCAATTTTGCACACGCTAGGCCCTTGTTCTTGCAATTTTGCACACGCTAGGCCCTTGCTCTTGCTATTTTGCACACGCTAGGCCCTTGTTCTTGCTATTTTGCAGACGCTAGGCCCTTGTTCTTGCAAGTTTGCACACGCTAGGCCCTTGTTCTTGCTATTTTGCACACGCTAGGCCCATGTTCTTGCTAGTTTGCACATGCTAGGCCCTTGTTCTTGCAATTTTGCACACACTAGGCCCTTGATCTTGCTATTTTGCACACGCTAGGCCCTTGTTCTTGCAACTTTGCACACGCTAGGCCCTTGTTCTTGCAATTTTGCACACGCTAGGCCCTTGTTCTTGCTATTTTGCACACGCTAGGCCCTTGATCTTGCTATTTTGCACACGCTAGGCCCTTGTTCTTGCAATTTTGCACACGCTAGGCCCTTGTTCTTGCAATTTTGCACACGCTAGGCCCTTGATCTTGCTATTTTGCACACGCTAGGCCCTTGTTCTTGCAATTTTGCACACGCTAGGCCCTTGTTCTTGCAATTTTGCACACGCTAGGCCCTTGTTCTTGCAATTTTGCACACGCTAGGCCCTTGTTCTTGCAATTTTGCACACGCTAGGCCCTTGTTCTTGCAATTTTGCACACGCTAGGCCCTTGCTCTTGCTATTTTGCACACGCTAGGCCCTTGTTCTTGCTATTTTGCAGACGCTAGGCCCTTGTTCTTGCAAGTTTGCACACGCCAGGCCCTTGTTCTTGCTATTTTGCACACGCTAGGCCCATGTTCTTGCTAGTTTGCACACGCTAGGCCCTTGTTCTTGCAATTTTGCACACGCTAGGCCCTTGATCTTGCTATTTTGCACACGCTAGGCCCTTGTTCTTGCAATTTTGCACACGCTAGGCCCTTGTTCTTGCAATTTTGCACACGCTAGGCCCTTGTTCTTGCTATTTTGCACACGCTAGGCCCTTGTTCTTGCTATTTTGCACACGCTAGGCCCTTGTTCTTGCAATATTGCACACACCAGGCCCTTGTTCTTGCAATTTTGCACACGCTAGGCCCTTGTTCTTGCAATTTTGCACACGCTAGGCCCTTGTTCTTGCAATTTTGCACACGCTAGGCCCTTGTTCTTGCTATTTTGCACACGCTAGGCCCTTGTTCTTGCTATTTTGCACACGCTAGGCCCTTGTTCTTGCTATTTTGCACACGCTAGGCCCTTGTTCTTGCAATTTTGCACACGCCAGACCCTTGTTCTTGCAATTTTGCACACGCTAGGCCCTTGTTCTTGCAATTTTGCACACGCTAGGCCCTTGTTCTTGCAATTTTGCACACGCTAGGCCCTTGTTCTTGCAATTTTGCACACGCTAGGCCCTTGTTCTTGCTATTTTGCACACGCTAGGCCCTTGTTCTTGCTATTTTGCACACGCTAGGCCATTGTTCTTGCAATATTGCACACACCAGGCCCTTGTTCTTGCAATTTTGCACACGCTAGGCCCTTGTTCTTGCAATTTTGCACACGCTAGGCCCTTGTTCTTGCAATTTTGCACACGCTAGGCCCTTGTTCTTGCTATTTTGCACACGCTAGGCCCTTGTTCTTGCTATTTTGCACACGCTAGGCCCTTGTTCTTGCAATTTTGCACACGCTAGGCCCTTGTTCTTGCAATTTTGCACACGCTAGGCCCTTGTTCTTGCAATTTTGCACACGCTAGGCCCTTGTTCTTGCAATTTTGCACACGCTAGGCCCTTGTTCTTGCAATTTTGCACACGCTAGGCCCTTGCTCTTGCTATTTTGCACACGCTAGGCCCTTGTTCTTGCTATTTTGCAGACGCTAGGCCCTTGTTCTTGCAAGTTTGCACACGCTAGGCCCTTGTTCTTGCTATTTTGCACACGCTAGGCCCATGTTCTTACTAGTTTGCACACGCTAGGCCCTTGTTCTTGCAATTTTGCACATGTTAGGCCCTTGATCTTGCTATTTTGCACACGCTAGGCCCTTGTTCTTGCAATTTTGCACACGCTAGGCCCTTGTTCTTGCAATTTTGCACACGCTAGGCCCTTGTTCTTGCTATTTTGCACACGCTAGGCCCTTGTTTTTGCTATTTTGCAGAAGCTAGGCCCTTGTTCTTGCAATTTTGCACACGCTAGGCTCTTGTTCTTGCTATTTTGCACACGCTAGGCCCTTGTTCTTGCAATTTTGCACATGCTAGGCCCTTGTTCTTGCAATTTTGCACACGCTAGGCCCTTGATCTTGCTATTTTGCACACGCTAGGCCCTTGTTCTTGCAATTTTGCACACGCTAGGCCCTTGTTCTTGCAATTTTGCACACGCTAGGCCCTTGTTCTTGTTGTGTGATGCAATCATATGCATTCACGTCTGTCTGCCTCCCATCATGTGTTCGTGCGTCGCATGCGTGGTGTGAGCGTATGCAAGAATTTTTGTTTTGTGCGGTTTGGTTTTTCTGAGTGTGTGTGAATTTTATTTGGCTTGGGCAGATATCTGAAGTGACTCCTCTGCTCAAGAGCTTTCCGACGAACCAAGTATCGCTTCAATCGGAGCACGAACAAGAAAGTTACGAACGTTGGAAGTTCGTATGCTTTTGATATTTGGTTGTGGTGACTATGGGAAGTTGTGGTGTTGACTCCATAAGGAGTACAGACTCTTGGGGCTTGGGAAATTCGTCATCATCACTGTAGATGCTGCCAAGTGGTTGGGAGGTGCCAAACCAGGTTGGCAAGTGTGGTCAAGTTGGGTGAGGTGGATGGCATGAGTTGGGAAAGTGACAAATGTCAAAGTTGGGGTGCCTATAGAGAGGGGAATTGTGTGGTATGGGGTGTCCTTGGTTGGGGACTCCCTTGGGACCTTCCCTCTCGTCCTCCTCATCCCCTCCTACCTGGTTCTATTGCTACTCTAACTTTCTTGTGTGAACTTGTGAGATCATTGTGATTGAGTTACGTTTTCTATGGCAGCATACCCCCTAGTGCGCCGAAGTTCATAACTCGAGTTATACTCCATATTCTGATACTATTCAAATTGGGAAAGATAGCCACGGTCAAGGGCTACAACATACTCGAGTTTGAAAGAATTCTAACAGTGGACCTTTCGTCGACGACGTTTCTTGTGACGACGACTTTTCTGTCCAGAATTGTAGTTGACGATTTTTAGATATTTCAGCCCCTAATCTTCATAGACTCCGTCCTTAGTCTCTAACAAGTGGTATCAGAGCTGATTAAGGACCTTGTGGGGAGTCTACTGAAGTGTGAAGACCCTCCTAGACCCACCATGGCCTGTGGGCGTGCCTAAGTGGAGTTCTGGAGGTTGGATGTGACTTCCGCTAAGAGGAAACTCTGCCGAAATTTCGTTGGCGCTGACACTTGTGAAGATTGTGTGGATCTACATTGTGACCAGCAAAAGGGGGAGCTGAAACCTCTGATTGGGAGCAGAGGAGATGAATCAAGGGAGTGGAGATGCAGCTGAGAAGAGGAGTGAGCCGCCACCATCCAAGATTGAAGCTTTGGATGGCTCCAACTATGAGGAATGGAGCGGGCGGATGCGGAGCGCCTTCAAGCGCTACAAGCTGCTGAAAATTGCAATGGGAGAGGAGAAGATGCCGGGGGAAGGAGATGCCCGCGATCGGTGGATTGAGAAGAGCGCGGTGCTGTACGACCTCATCCTCCAATCGGTCAACAACGACATGTTCCAGCACATCAAGGATTTGGTGGAGTTGGATGATTCCGGACCGAAGGCATGGAAGCTGCTACGCGACGTGATTCAGCCCAACACGCTGCCGATGGTGATTGTGTTGGAGAAGGAGTTGGCTGCCCTCTCCATGAAACCGGGAGATGATGTGAAACGGGTCCTTGACAAGATCAAGGACACCTATGCGAGGATGGCAGCGGCGGGCAGCGAAGTGTCGCAGATGCAACAGTGCACCAAGATCATCTCGGTGCTCGACAACTCGTGGGACAACCTCATCCCCACCCTCAACGTTCAGCAGGACAAATGGACGCCTGAGTGGCTACGGCAGCAGATTCTGCAGGAGGACTTCCGCAGACGCCACACGGGAGGTGGTGCTGCCAACAAAACTGCTGAGGGGTATGGAGCTGCAGGAGGCAGCAGAGGAAGAGGGGGAGGGAGAGGCCGAGGCCGAGGTGACTACAATGAGGGGCATGGGAGCTCTGGTGGCAGGGGGAGCACCCGAATGGAGGGTGCGTGCTGGTACTGCAAGAAGGCTGGACACCCGTGGTTCAAGTGTTTCAGCCGGCCTGAGGGATGGGCCCCTCCAGGCATGAAGCCGCCAAGTGGTGAACGTGCACGCGGTGGCGCTGTGCAAGGTTCAGGTGCACAAGGTGATGGTGCACAAGGTAAAGCCGACCCTGGGATGTTCCTCATGGTTGAGGATGTGCAAGGGAGTGGGGGTGATGTGGGTTCAGTTGGGAAGGTTGTGATGCACCCCCTCACTCACTGGGTGATCGATTCAGGTTGCACGAGTCATATGACCCCACGGGCAGATTTGCTTGATGAGGTAAAACCTCCTGGGAAGATCAAGTTTGTGGCTGCCGCTTCAGGTGCTTTGCTCCCTGTGATTGGTGTTGGGAATGCCAAGGTGATGGGAGCCAATGGAGAGCTTGTGGGGCTTGGGAATGTGCTGTTGGTTGAAGGTTTGTCCGCTAACCTTCTTTCTGTGCGCCGGCTGCAGAAGAGCAAGGCTGAAGTTACCTTCGGCCCAACCAGCTGCCGTGCAAAGCTTGGGAAGTTGCTGCTGTGGAACTTGGAGGAGAAGAGCAGCTGCATCAAGGACTTGTGGCAGCTGCCCATCATCCCTTGGAAGGGGAAACCACCAGCAACGGCAAAGGCAGCGGCAGCGGCTAAAGCAACTGCGGGAGGAGAGGAGACTGCACCAACTGCTGGGGCCCTGGATGCAGTCAAGAAGGTGCAGCAGCCACAACAGCCACATGGTGAGGTGCTTGCTGGTGTGGATGCGACAGCTGCATGGGCAAAGGCTTCATCTGGGAGTGGTGAGGCTGATTGGGAGACGTGGCATGAGAGGCTGTGCCATGTGAACATTCCTATGCTGCAGAAGTTGGTAAAGGATGGGTGCTTGAAGGGGCTGGAGGTGAAGGGGGGAGCAAAGGAGATTGGGAGCTGCCCTACCTGCCTTGAGACCAAATTCACGAAGTTTCCCTTCAGCAGCAGCACAGGACCAGCCAAGGCACCACTTGCACTAGTGCACATGGATGTGGTGGGCCCCACGAGGGCCCTTTCTCTCTCGGGCAGCCGCTACTTCTTGACGATTGTGGACGACCACACGCATGCGGTGTGGGTGTACCCTCTCAAGACTAAGGGGGAGGTGGCAGCGGCTGTTCTTAAGGAGTGGATGCCGAGAGCACAAAGGGAAAGCGGACACAAGGTGAAGGTGATCCGCACTGACAACGGAGGAGAGTTCATCGGCGCTGATTTTGAGAAGGAGCTGAAGCGGAAGGGGATCCAGCATCAGCTCACAGTGCCTTACAACCCTCAGCAGAATGGCGTGGCTGAGCGGTTCAACCGGACCCTGCAGGAAGGTGCTCGCACTCTCCTTGGGCGTGCAGGGCTGCCGGATCCGTTTTGGGTGACAGCACTGCGGCAGGTCGTTGTTGTGAAGAACAGGGTGCTGGCAACTGTGGGGGACAAGCAGTGGGTCCCCTACACCAAGTGGTATGGGATTGCACCAGCTGTGAACATGCTGAGAGCCTTTGGGTGCATGGTGGTGTTTCATGTGCCTAAGGAGAAGAGGGGAAAACTGGAAGCTTCTGGGAGATGGGGTGTGCACTTGGGGCTTGCTAAGGATCACAAGGGCTGGCTGATTTGGGACTTGAACAGCCAGCAGCTGACCGTGTCAAGGGATGTGAAGTTCCTTGAGTCCTTGTACTACAAGGAGTGGAAGCAGCAGCAGCAGCAGAAGCTTCCAACGACACCGCTAATTGTCGAGGCCGATGAGGTGCAGCGGCCTTCAAGGCAAGTGGAGGTTTCTGTCTCTGAGAATGAGATCTCTGGGGTGACAGAGGATGGGGGAGAACCGGAGGTGGAGGAGCAGCAGCAGCAGCAACAGCAGCAGCAGCCGCAGCAGCAGGAGGAGCAAGGTGCTCCACAAGGTGCCGGACGTACGGCTGACCGTCCTAGGAGGGATGTGCGCCCTCCTAACAGGCTGACCTATGCAAGCCGTGGCAAGCCAAAGGTGGTAAGGGCTGGGAGTGTGGCTGAGCAGTGTGATGAGGATGAGATAGCACACTGCTACTGGGCAGCCGTCCCTGAGCCCAAGACGCTAGCTGAGGCATTGAGCGGGCCCGATGCTGAAAAGTGGAAGCAGAGTGTGAAGGAGGAGTATGATTCTCTGCTAGAGAATGAGACGTGGGAGCTGTGTGAGCTGCCACCTGGGAAGAAGGCCATTTCTTCCAAGCTGATTTTCAGGCACAAGTACGGACCTGATGGGGCGCTGACCCGCTACAAGTCAAGGCTTGTGGCTAAGGGGTTTCAGCAGACAAAGGGAAAGGACTTCAACGAGCTCTATGCTCCTGTGGGGAAAGGCACAACACTTCGGGTGTCATTGGCAATGGCAGCATACCGTGGATGGCGGGTGAAGCAGATGGACATCACCACCGCCTTCCTCAATGGGATCATCCTAGAGAAGCTGTACATGCTGCAGCCTGAGGGGTTGGATGATGGGAGCGGCAGGGTGTGCAGGCTCAAGAAGGCCATCTATGGCCTTAAGCAGGCTCCTCGCGCATGGTACCACAAGTTGGAGGAGACACTGCTGGCTGGGGGTTTCAAGAAGAGTGAGTGTGATCACAGCTTGTTCCTGCTGCAAGAGAAGGAGCAGTTTCTTATGCTCCTGGTGTATGTGGACGACATCCTGCTCTTCTCTAAGTCGTCTGCAATGATTGAGCATGTGGAGGAGATGCTGGAGATGCAGTTTAAGTGCTCCAAGATGGGAGATGTGAAGTACTATTTGGGCATGCATGTGGAGAAGGACCTTGACAAGGGAGTGTTGAGGTTGCACCAGAGAAAGTATTATGAGGGGCTGGCTGAGAAGTATGGGCTGCAAGATGGAGGAAAGCCAGCCACCCCACTGCCTTCGGGGTTCACTGTGGAGCCCTGTGCTGATGAGGAGTTGGTGGGTGAGAGTGACAGGAAGCTGTTCCATTCCATGGTGGGGGCACTCAATTATGCGGCTAACCACACGCGGCCTGACATTGCCTTTGCTACATCCAGGCTTGCAAGTGTGGTTTCACGCCCCAGTCATGAGCAGCTGGAAGCGGCCAAGAGGTTGGTCCGCTATGTGAGTGCTACGGCATCAGTGGGCTTGGAGTACAGTTCTGTGCGACAGAGGCTGCAGAGGGGTGCAGCTGATTTGGGCAAGGGGGAGATGCTCCTGACCTGCTACACCGATGCTAGCTTCAACTCTGTGAAGGCGGATGGCACTAGCATTGGAGGCTATGTGTGCCTGTTTGGAGGTGGTGCAGTGAGCTGGCATAGCAAGAAGCAGAAAGAGGTGTGGCAGTCCTCGTGTGAGACAGAGTACATGGCTCTGCATCATGGGGCAAAGGAGGTGGTGTGGCTGAGGCGTTTGTTGGAGGAGATCGGAGTGTGCCAGAAGGAGCCAACTGTGATTTTCTGTGACAACGAGTCGGCTGGGAAGCTTGCTAAGAACGCTTGCCTTCATGGGCTGACGAAGCACATCAGGCCTAAGTGGCATTGGGTGAGGAGGCTCCTGGACAAGGAGATGCGGCTGGAGATTATGAAGACCCATCAGCAGGCGGCTGACATTCTCACCAAGCGCCTGGCTGAATCTGAGCATTGGAAGGGCATGAAGCTTGCTGGGATGAGTGTGCATTGAGGGTGCATGCTTGAGCTATGACATGTGGGATGATGGTTGGCAGCCAGAGGGGGAGTTTGTTGTGTGATGCAATCATATGCATTCACGTCTGTCTGCCTCCCATCATGTGTTCGTGCGTCGCATGCGTGGTGTGAGCGTATGCAAGAATTTTTGTTTTGTGCGGTTTGGTTTTTCTGAGTGTGTGTGAATTTTATTTGGCTTGGGCAGATATCTGAAGTGACTCCTCTGCTCAAGAGCTTTCCGACGAACCAAGTATCGCTTCAATCGGAGCACGAACAAGAAAGTTACGAACGTTGGAAGTTCGTATGCTTTTGATATTTGGTTGTGGTGACTATGGGAAGTTGTGGTGTTGACTCCATAAGGAGTACAGACTCTTGGGGCTTGGGAAATTCGTCATCATCACTGTAGATGCTGCCAAGTGGTTGGGAGGTGCCAAACCAGGTTGGCAAGTGTGGTCAAGTTGGGTGAGGTGGATGGCATGAGTTGGGAAAGTGACAAATGTCAAAGTTGGGGTGCCTATAGAGAGGGGAATTGTGTGGTATGGGGTGTCCTTGGTTGGGGACTCCCTTGGGACCTTCCCTCTCGTCCTCCTCATCCCCTCCTACCTGGTTCTATTGCTACTCTAACTTTCTTGTGTGAACTTGTGAGATCATTGTGATTGAGTTACGTTTTCTATGGCAGCATACCCCCTAGTGCGCCGAAGTTCATAACTCGAGTTATACTCCATATTCTGATACTATTCAAATTGCGAAAGATAGCCACGGTCAAGGGCTACAACATACTCGAGTTTGAAAGAATTCTAACAGTGGACCTTTCGTCGACGACGTTTCTTGTGACGACGACTTTTCTGTCCAGAATTGTAGTTGACGATTTTTAGATACCTCAGCCCCTAATCTTCATAGACTCCGTCCTTAGTCTCTAACAGTTCTTGCTATTTTGCACATGCTAGGCCCTTGTTCTTGTTGAGTGATGCTACCATTCGCATTCACGTCTGTCTGCCTCCCATCATATGTTCGTGCGTTGCATGCGTGTTGTGAGTGTGTGCAAGAATTTGTGTTTTGTCCGGTTTGGTTTTTCTGAGTGTGTGTGTGAATGTTATTTGGCTTGAGCAGATATCTGAAGTGACTCTTCTGCTCAAGAGCTTTCCGAGGAACCAAGTATCGCTTCAATCGGAGCACGAACTAGAAAGTTACGAACGTTGGAGTTCGTATGCTTTTGATATTTGGTTGTGGTGACTATGGGAAGTTGTGGGGTTGACTCAATATGGGGTACAGACTTTTGGGGGTTGGGAAATTCGTCTTTTCTACTGTAGTTGCTGCCAAATGGTTGGGAGAAACCAAACCAGGTTGGCAAGTGTGGCCAAGTTGGGTTGAGGTGGATTGTGGAGGTTGGGATAGTGACAAAGGTCAAAGTTGGGTTGCCTATGGGGAAGGGAATTGTATGGCATGGGGTTTCCTTGGTTGGGGACTCTCTTGCGACCTTCCCTCTCGTCCTCCTCATCCCCTCCTACCTGGTTCTATTGCTACTCTAACTTTCTTGTGTGAACTTGTGAGATCATTGTGATTGAGTTACGTTTTCTATGGCAGCATACCCCCTAGTGCGCCGAAGTTCATAACTCGAGTTATACTCCATATTCTGATACTATTCAAATTGGGAACGATAGCCACGGTCAAGGGCTACAACATACTCGAGTTTGAAAGAATTCTAACAGTGGACCTTTCGTCGACGACGTTTCTTGTGACGACGACTTTTCTGTCCAGAATTGTAGTTGACGATTTTGAGATATTTCAGCCCCTAATCTTCATAGACTCCGTCCTTAATCTCTAACAAGAACAAGGGCCTAGCGTATGCAAAATAGCAAGAACAAGGGCCTAGCGTGTGCAAAATTGCATGAACAAGGGCCTAGCGTGTGCAAAATTGCAAGAACAAGGGCCTAGCGTGTGCAAAATTGTAAGAACAAGGGCCTGGCGTGTGCAAAATTGCAAGAACAAGGGCCTAGCGTGTGCAAAATAGCAAGAACAAGGGCCTAGCGTGTGCAAAATAGCAAGAACAAGGGCCTAGCGTATGCAAAATTGCAAGAACAAGGGCCTAGCGTGTGCAAAATTGCATGAACAAGGGCCTAGCATGTGCAAAATTGCAAGAACAATGGCCTGGCGTGTGCAAAATTGCAAGAACAAGGGCCTGGCGTGTGCAAAATTGCAAGAACAAGGGCCTAGCATGTGCAAAATAGCAAGAACAAGGGCCTAGCGTGTGCAAAATTGCAAGAACAAGGGCCTAGCGTGTGCAAAATAGCAAGAACAAGGGCCTAGCGTGTGCAAAATAGCAAGAACAAGGGCCTAGCGTGTGCAAAATAGCATGAACAAGGGCCTAGCGTGTGCAAAATTGCATGAACAAGGGCCTAGCGTGTGCAAAATTGCATGAACAAGGGCCTGGCGTGTGCAAAATTGCAAGAACAAGGGCCTGGCGTGTGCAAAATTGCAAGAACAAGGGCCTAGCGTGTGCAAAATTGCAAGAACAAGGGCCTAGCGTGTGCAAAATAGCAAGAACAAGGGCCTAGCGTGTGCAAAATTGCAAGAACAAGGGCCTAGCATGTGCAAAATTGCAAGAACAAGGGCCTGGCGTGTGCAAAATTGCAAGAACAAGGGCCTAGTGTGTGCAAAATTGCAAGAACAAGGGCCTAGCGTGTGCAAAATAGCAAGAACAAGGGCCTAGCGTGTGCAAAATAGCAAGAACAAGGGCCTAGCGTGTGCAAAATTGCAAGAACAAGGGCCTAGCGTGTGCAAAATTGCAAGAACAAGGGCCTAGCGTGTGCAAAATTGCAAGAACAAGGGCCTGGCGTGTGCAAAATAGCAAGAACAAGGGCCTAGCGTGTGCAAAATAGCAAGAACAAGGGCCTAGCGTGTGCAAAATAGCAAGAACAAGGGCCTAGCGTATGCAAAATTGCAAGAACAAGGGCCTAGCGTGTGCAAAATTGCATGAACAAGGGCCTAGCATGTGCAAAATTGCAAGAACAATGGCCTGTGCAAAATTGCAAGAACAAGGGCCTAGCATGTGCAAAATAGCAAGAACAAGGGCCTAGCGTGTGCAAAATAGCAAGAACAAGGGCCTAGCGTATGCAAAATTGCAAGAACAAGGGCCTAGCGTGTGCAAAATTGCAAGAACAAGGGCCTAGCGTGTGCAAAATTGCAAGAACAAGGGCCTGGCGTGTGCAAAATTGCAAGAACAAGGGCCTGGCGTGTGCAAAATAGCAAGAACAAGGGCCTAGCGAGTGCAAAATAGCAAGAACAAGGGCCTAGCGTATGCAAAATTGCAAGAACAAGGGCCTAGCGTGTGCAAAATTGCATGAACAAGGGCCTAGCGTGTGCAAAATTGCAAGAACAAGGGCCTGGCGTGTGCAAAATTGCAAGAACAAGGGCCTAGCGTGTGCAAAATAGCAAGAACAAGGGCCTAGCGTGTGCAAAATTGCAAGAACAAGGGCCTAGCATGTGCAAAATTGCAAGAACAAGGGCCTGGCGTGTGCAAAATTGCAAGAACAAGGGCCTAGTGTGTGCAAAATTGCAAGAACAAGGGCCTAGCGTGTGCAAAATAGCAAGAACAAGGGCCAAGCGTGTGCAAAATAGCAAGAACAAGGGCCTAGCGTGTGCAAAATTGCAAGAACAAGGGCCTAGCGTGTGCAAAATTGCAAGAACAAGGGCCTAGCATGTGCAAAATAGCAAGAACAAGGGCCTAGCGTGTGCAAAATAGCAAGAACAAGGGCCTAGCGTGTGCAAAATTGCAAGAACAAGGGCCTAGCGTGTGCAAAATTGCAAGAACAAGGGCCTAGCGTGTGCAAAATTGCAAGAACAAGGGCCTGGCGTGTGCAAAATAGCAAGAACAAGGGCCTAGCGTGTGCAAAATAGCAAGAACAAGGGCCTAGCGTGTGCAAAATAGCAAGAACAAGGGCCTAGCGTATGCAAAATTGCAAGAACAAGGGCCTAGCGTGTGCAAAATTGCATGAACAAGGGCCTAGCATGTGCAAAATTGCAAGAACAATGGCCTGTGCAAAATTGCAAGAACAAGGGCCTAGCATGTGCAAAATAGCAAGAACAAGGGCCTAGCGTGTGCAAAATAGCAAGAACAAGGGCCTAGCGTATGCAAAATTGCAAGAACAAGGGCCTAGCGTGTGCAAAATTGCAAGAACAAGGGCCTAGCGTGTGCAAAATTGCAAGAACAAGGGCCTGGCGTGTGCAAAATTGCAAGAACAAGGGCCTGGCGTGTGCAAAATAGCAAGAACAAGGGCCTAGCGTGTGCAAAATAGCAAGAACAAGGGCCTAGCGTATGCAAAATTGCAAGAACAAGGGCCTAGCGTGTGCAAAATTGCATGAACAAGGGCCTAGCGTGTGCAAAATTGCAAGAACAAGGGCCTGGCGTGTGCAAAATTGCAAGAACAAGGGCCTAGCGTGTGCAAAATAGCAAGAACAAGGGCCTAGCGTGTGCAAAATTGCAAGAACAAGGGCCTAGCATGTGCAAAATTGCAAGAACAAGGGCCTGGCGTGTGCAAAATTGCAAGAACAAGGGCCTAGTGTGTGCAAAATTGCAAGAACAAGGGCCTAGCGTGTGCAAAATAGCAAGAACAAGGGCCTAGCGTGTGCAAAATAGCAAGAACAAGGGCCTAGCGTGTGCAAAATTGCAAGAACAAGGGCCTAGCGTGTGCAAAATTGCAAGAACAAGGGCCTAGCGTGTGCAAAATTGCAAGAACAAGGGCCTGGCGTGTGCAAAATTGCAAGAACAAGGGCCTAGCGTGTGCAAAATTGCATGAACAAGGGCCTAGCATGTGCAAAATTGCAAGAACAATGGCCTGGCGTGTGCAAAATTGCAAGAACAAGGGCCTGGCGTGTGCAAAATTGCAAGAACAAGGGCCTAGCATGTGCAAAATAGCAAGAACAAGGGCCTAGCGTATGCAAAATAGCAAGAACAAGGGCCTAGCGTGTGCAAAATTGCAAGAACAAGGGCCTAGCGTGTGCAAAATTGCAAGAACAAGGGCCTAGCGTGTGCAAAATTGCAAGAACAAGGGCCTGGCGTGTGCAAAATTGCAAGAACAAGGGCCTAGCGTGTGCAAAATTGCAAGAACAAGGGCCTAGCGTGTGCAAAATTGCAAGAACAAGGGCCTGGCGTGTGCAAAAATGCAAGAACAAGGGCCTGGCGTGTGCAAAATAGCAAGAACAAGGGCCTAGCGTGTGCAAAATAGCAAGAACAAGGGCCTAGCGTATGCAAAATTGCAAGAACAAGGGCCTAGCGTGTGCAAAATTGCAAGAACAAGGGCCTGGCGTGTGCAAAATTGCAAGAACAAGGGCCTGGCGTGTGCAAAATTGCAAGAACAAGGGCCTAGCGTGTGCAAAATAGCAAGAACAAGGGCCTGGCGTGTGCAAAATTGCAAGAACAAGGGCCTGGCGTGTGCAAAATTGCAAGAACAAGGGCCTAGCGTGTGCAAAATAGCAAGAACAAGGGCCTAGCGTGTGCAAAATTGCAAGAACAAGGGCCTAGCATGTGCAAAATTGCAAGAACAAGGGCCTGGCGTGTGCAAAATAGCAAGAACAAGGGCCTAGCGAGTGCAAAATTGCAAGAACAAGGGCCTAGCGTGTGCAAAATTGCAAGAACAAGGGCCTGGCGTGTGCAAAATTGCAAGAACAAGGGCCTGGCGTATGCAAAATTGCAAGAACAAGGGCCTAGCGTGTGCAAAATAGCAAGAACAAGGGCCTGGCGTGTGCAAAATTGCAAGAACAAGGGCCTGGCGTGTGCAAAATTGCAAGAACAAGGGCCTAGCGTGTGCAAAATAGCAAGAACAAGGGCCTAGTGTGTGCAAAATTGCAAGAACAAGGGCCTAGCGTGTGCAAAATTGCAAGAACAAGGGCCTGGCGTGTGCAAAATTGCAAGAACAAGGGCCTAGCGTGTGCAAAATTGCAAGAACAAGGGCCTGGCGTGTGCAAAATTGCAAGAACAAGGGCCTAGCGTGTGCAAAATTGCAAGAACAAGGGCCTAGCGTGTGCAAAATTGCAAGAACAAGGGCCTGGCGTGTGCAAAATTGCAAGAACAAGGGCCTAGCGTGTGCAAAATTGCAAGAACAAGGGCCTAGCGTGTGCAAAATTGCAAGAACAAGGGCCTGGCGTGTGCAAAATTGCAAGAACAAGGGCCTAGCGTGTGCAAAATAGCAAGAACAAGGGCCTAGCGTGTGCAAAATTGCAAGAACAAGGGCCTAGCGTGTGCAAAATTGCAAGAACAAGGGCCTAGCGTGTGCAAAATTGCAAGAACAAGGGCCTGGCGTGTGCAAAATTGCAAGAACAAGGGCCTAGCGTGTGCAAAATAGCAAGAACAAGGGCCTAGCGTGTGCAAAATAGCAAGAACAAGGGCCTAGCGTATGCAAAATTGCAAGAACAAGGGCCTAGCGTGTGCAAAATTGCATGAACAAGGGCCTAGCATGTGCAAAATTGCAAGAACAATGGCCTGGCGTGTGCAAAATTGCAAGAACAAGGGCCTGGCGTATGCAAAATTGCAAGAACAAGGGCCTAGCATGTGCAAAATAGCAAGAACAAGGGCCTAGCGTATGCAAAATAGCAAGAACAAGGGCCTAGCGTGTGCAAAATTGCAAGAACAAGGGCCTAGCGTGTGCAAAATTGCAAGAACAAGGGCCTAGCGTATGCAAAATAGCAAGAACAAGGGCCTAGCGTGTGCAAAATTGCAAGAACAAGGGCCTAGCGTGTGCAAAACTGCAAGAACAAGGGCCTGGCGTGTGCAAAATAGCAAGAACAAGGGCCTGGCGTGTGCAAAATAGCAAGAACAAGGGCCTAGCGTGTGCAAAACTGCAAGAACAAGGGCCTGGCGTGTGCAAAATAGCAAGAACAAGGGCCTAGCATGTGCAAAATAGCAAGAACAAGGGCCTAGCGTGTGCAAAATAGCAAGAACAAGGGCCTAGCGTGTGCAAAATTGCAAGAACAAGGGCCTAGCGTGTGCAAAATTGCAAGAACAAGGGCCTAGCGTGTGCAAAATAGCAAGAACAAGGGCCTAGCGTGTGCAAAATAGCAAGAACAAGGGCCTAGCGTGTGCAAAATTGCAAGAACAAGGGCCTAGCGTGTGCAAAATTGCAAGAACAAGGGCCTAGCGTGTGCAAAATTGCAAGAACAAGGGCCTGGCGTGTGCAAAATTGCAAGAACAAGGGCCTAGCGTGTGCAAAATAGCAAGAACAAGGGCCTGGCGTGTGCAAAATTGCAAGAACAAGGGCCTAGCGTGTGCAAAATAGCAAGAACAAGGGCCTAGCGTGTGCAAAATAGCAAGAACAAGGGCCTAGCGTATGCAAAATTGCAAGAACAAGGGCCTAGCGTGTGCAAAATTGCATGAACAAGGGCCTAGCATGTGCAAAATTGCAAGAACAATGGCCTGGCGTGTGCAAAATTGCAAGAACAAGGGCCTGGCGTGTGCAAAATTGCAAGAACAAGGGCCTAGCATGTGCAAAATAGCAAGAACAAGGGCCTAGCGTGTGCAAAATTGCAAGAACAAGGGCCTAGCGTGTGCAAAATAGCAAGAACAAGGGCCTAGCGTGTGCAAAATTGCAAGAACAAGGGCCTAGCGTGTGCAAAATAGCAAGAACAAGGGCCTAGCGTGTGCAAAATTGCAAGAACAAGGGCCTAGCGAGTGCAAAATTGCAAGAACAAGGGCCTAGCATGTGCAAAATTGCAAGAACAAGGGCCTAGCGTGTTCAAAATTGCAAGAACAAGGGCCTAGCGTGTGCAAAATTGCAAGAACAAGGGCCTAGCGTGTGCAAAATAGCAAGAACAAGGGCCTAGCATGTGCAAAATAGCAAGAACAAGGGCCTAGCGTATGCAAAATAGCAAGAACAAGGGCCTAGCGTGTGCAAAATTGCAAGAACAAGGGCCTAGCGTGTGCAAAATTGCAAGAACAAGGGCCTAGCGTGTGCAAAATTGCAAGAACAAGGGCCTGGCGTGTGCAAAATTGCAAGAACAAGGGCCTAGCGTGTGCAAAACTGCAAGAACAAGGGCCTGGCGTGTGCAAAATAGCAAGAACAAGGGCCTAGCATGTGCAAAATAGCAAGAACAAGGGCCTAGCGTGTGCAAAATAGCAAGAACAAGGGCCTAGCGTGTGCAAAATTGCAAGAACAAGGGCCTAGCGTGTGCAAAATTGCAAGAACAAGGGCCTAGCGTGTGCAAAATTGCAAGAACAAGGGCCTGGCGTGTGCAAAATTGCAAGAACAAGGGCCTAGTGTGTGCAAAATTGCAAGAACAAGGGCCTAGCGTGTGCAAAATAGCAAGAACAAGGGCCTAGCGTGTGCAAAATAGCAAGAACAAGGGCCTAGCGTGTGCAAAATTGCAAGAACAAGGGCCTAGCGTGTGCAAAATTGCAAGAACAAGGGCCTAGCGTGTGCAAAATTGCAAGAACAAGGGCCTGGCGTGTGCAAAATTGCAAGAACAAGGGCCTAGCGTGTGCAAAATAGCAAGAACAAGGGCCTAGCGTGTGCAAAATAGCAAGAACAAGGGCCTAGCGTATGCAAAATTGCAAGAACAAGGGCCTAGCGTGTGCAAAATTGCATGAACAAGGGCCTAGCATGTGCAAAATTGCAAGAACAATGGCCTGGCGTGTGCAAAATTGCAAGAACAAGGGCCTGGCGTGTGCAAAATTGCAAGAACAAGGGCCTAGCATGTGCAAAATTGCAAGAACAAGGGCCTAGCGTGTGCAAAATTGCAAGAACAAGGGCCTAGCGTGTGCAAAATAGCAAGAACAAGGGCCTGGCGTGTGCAAAATTGCAAGAACAAGGGCCTAGCGTGTGCAAAATAGCAAGAACAAGGGCCTAGCGTGTGCAAAATTGCAAGAACAAGGGCCTAGCGTGTGCAAAATAGCAAGAACAAGGGCCTAGCGTGTGCAAAATAGCAAGAACAAGGGCCTAGCGTGTGCAAAATAGCAAGAACAAGGGCCTAGCGTGTGCAAAATTGCAAGAACAAGGGCCTAGCGTGTGCAAAATTGCATGAACAAGGGCCTAGCGTGTGCAAAATTGCAAGAAAAATGGCCTGGCGTGTGCAAAATTGCAAGAACAAGGGCCTGGCGTGTGCAAAATTGCAAGAACAAGGGCCTAGCATGTGCAAAATAGCAAGAACAAGGGCCTAGCGTGTGCAAAATTGCAAGAACAAGGGCCTAGCGTGTGCAAAATTGCAAGAACAAGGGCCTAGCGTGTGCAAAATTGCAAGAACAAGGGCCTAGCGTGTGCAAAATAGCAAGAACAAGGGCCTAGCGTGTGCAAAATTGCAAGAACAAGGGCCTAGCGAGTGCAAAATTGCAAGAACAAGGTCCTAGCGTGTACAAAATTGCAAGAACAAGGGCCTGGCGTGTGCAAAATTGCAAGAACAAGGGCCTAGCGTGTGCAAAATTGCAAGAACAAGGGCCTGGCGTGTGCAAAATTGCAAGAACAAGGGCCTAGCGTGTGCAAAATAGCAAGAACAAGGGCCTAGCGTGTGCAAAATAGCAAGAACAAGGGCCTAGCGTGTGCAAAATTGCATGAACAAGGGCCTAGCGTGTGCAAAATTGCATGAACAAGGGCCTAGCGTGTGCAAAATTGCAAGAACAAGGGCCTGGCGTGTGCAAAATTGCAAGAACAAGGGCCTGGCGTGTGCAAAATTGCAAGAACAAGGGCCTAGCGTGTGCAAAATAGCAAGAACAAGGGCCTAGCGTGTGCAAAATTGCAAGAACAAGGGCCTAGCGTGTGCAAAATTGCAAGAACAAAGGCCTAGCGTGTGCAAAATTGCAAGAACAAGGGCCTAGCGTGTGCAAAATTGCAAGAACAAGGGCCTAGCGTGTGCAAATTTGCAAAAACAAGGGCCTGGCGTGTGCAAAGTTGCAAGAACAAGGGCCTAGCGTGTGCAAAATAGCAAGAACAAGGGCCTAGCATGTGCAAAATAGCAAGAACAAGGGCCTAGCGTGTGCAAAATTGCAAGAACAAGGGCCTAGCGTGTGCAAAATTGCAAGAACAAGGGCCTAGCGTGTGCAAAATTGCAAGAACAAGGGCCTAGCGTGTGCAAAATTGCAAGAACAAGGGCCTAGCGTGTGCAAAATTGCAGGAACAAGGGCCTAGCGTGTGCAAAATTGCAAGAACAAGGGCCTAGCGTGTGCAAAATAGCAAGAACAAGGGCCTAGCGTGTGCAAAATAGCAAGAACAAGGGCCTAGCGTGTGCAAAATTGCAAGAACAAGGGCCTAGCGTATGCAAAATTGCAAGAACAAGGGCCTAGCGTGTGCAAAATTGCAAGAACAAGGGCCTAGCGTGTGCAAAATTGCAAGAACAAGGGCCTGGCGTGTGCAAAATTGCAAGAACAAGGGCCTAGCGTGTGCAAAATAGCAAGAACAAGGGCCTAGCGTGTGCAAAATTGCAAGAACAAAGGCCTAGCGTGTGCAAAATTGCAAGAACAAGGGCCTAGCGTGTGCAAAATTGCAAGAACAAGGGCCTAGCGTGTGCAAAATTGCAAGAACAAGGGCCTAGTGTGTGCAAAATTGCATGAACAAGGGCCTAGCGTGTGCAAAATTGCAAGAACAAGGGCCTGGCGTGTGCAAAATTGCATGAACAAGGGCCTGGCGTGTGCAAAATTGCAAGAACAAGGGCCTAGCATGTGCAAAATAGCAAGAACAAGGGCCTAGCGTGTGCAAAATTGCAAGAACAAGGGCCTAGCGTGTGCAAAATTGCAAGAACAAGGGCCTAGCGTGTGCAAAATTGCAAGAACAAGGGCCTAGCGTGTGCAAAATAGCAAGAACAAGGGCCTAGCGTGTGCAAAATTGCAAGAACAAGGGCCTAGCGAGTGCAAAATTGCAAGAACAAGGTCCTAGCGTGTGCAAAATTGCAAGAACAAGGGCCTGGCGTGTGCAAAATTGCAAGAACAAGGGCCTAGCGTGTGCAAAATTGCAAGAACAAGGGCCTGGCGTGTGCAAAATTGCAAGAACAAGGGCCTAGCGTGTGCAAAATAGCAAGAACAAGGGCCTAGCATGTGCAAAATAGCAAGAACAAGGGCCTAGCGTGTGCAAAATTGCATGAACAAGGGCCTAGCGTGTGCAAAATTGCATGAACAAGGGCCTAGCGTGTGCAAAATTGCAAGAACAAGGGCCTGGCGTGTGCAAAATTGCAAGAACAAGGGCCTGGCGTGTGCAAAATTGCAAGAACAAGGGCCTAGCGTGTGCAAAATAGCAAGAACAAGGGCCTAGCGTGTGCAAAATTGCAAGAACAAGGGCCTAGCGTGTGCAAAATTGCAAGAACAAGGGCCTAGCGTGTGCAAAATTGCAAGAACAAGGGCCTAGCGTGTGCAAAATAGCAAGAACAAGGGCCTAGCGTGTGCAAAATTGCAAGAACAAGGGCCTAGCGAGTGCAAAATTGCAAGAACAAGGTCCTAGCGTGTGCAAAATTGCAAGAACAAGGGCCTAGCGTGTGCAAAATTGCAAGAACAAGGGCCTAGCGTGTGCAAAATTGCAAGAACAAGGGCCTAGCGTGTGCAAAATAGCAAGAACAAGGGCCTAGCGTGTGCAAAATAGCAAGAACAAGGGCCTAGCGTGTGCAAAATAGCAAGAACAAGGGCCTAGCGTGTGCAAAATTGCAAGAACAAGGGCCTAGCGTGTGCAAAATTGCAAGAACAAGGGCCTAGCGTGTGCAAAATTGCAAGAACAAGGGCCTGGCGTGTGCAAAATTGCAAGAACAAGGGCCTAGCGTGTGCAAAATAGCAAGAACAAGGGCCTAGCGTGTGCAAAATAGCAAGAACAAGGGCCTAGCGTGTGCAAAATTGCAAGAACAAGGGCCTGGCGTGTGCAAAATTGCAAGAACAAGGGCCTAGCGTGTGCAAAATAGCAAGAACAAGGGCCTAGCGTGTGCAAAATTGCAAGAACAAAGGCCTAGCGTGTGCAAAATTGCAAGAACAAGGGCCTAGCGTGTGCAAAATTGCAAGAACAAGGGCCTAGCGTGTGCAAAATTGCAAGAACAAGGGCCTAGTGTGTGCAAAATTGCAAGAAAAAGGGCGTGGCGTGAGCAAAATTGCAAGAACAAGGGCCTAGCGTGTGCAAAATAGCAAGAACAAGGGCCTAGCATGTGCAAAAAAGCAAGAACAAGGGCCTAGCATGTGCAAAATAGCAAGAACAAGGGCCTAGCGTGTGCAAAATTGCAAGAACAAGGGCCTGGCGTGTGCAAAATTGCAAGAACAAGGGCCTAGCGTGTGCAAAATTGCAAAAACAAGGGCCTGGCGTGTGCAAAATTGCAAGAACAAGGGCCTAGCGTGTGCAAAATTGCAAGAACAAGGGCCTGGCGTGTGCAAAATTGCAAGAACAAGGGCCTAGCGTGTGCAAAATTGCATGAACAAGGGCCTAGCATGTGCAAAATTGCATGAACAAGGGCCTAGCGTGTGCAAAATTGCAAGAACAAGGGCCTGGCGTGTGCAAAATTGCAAGAACAAGGGCCTGGCGTGTGCAAAATTGCAAGAACAAGGGCCTAGCGTGTGCAAAATAGCAAGAACAAGGGCCTAGCGTGTGCAAAATTGCAAGAACAAGGGCCTAGCGTGTGCAAAATTGCAAGAACAAGGGCCTAGCGTGTGCAAAATTGCAAGAACAAGGGCCTAGCGTGTGCAAAATTGCAAGAACAAGGGCCTAGCGTGTGCAAAATAGCAAGAACAAGGGCCTAGCGTGTGCAAAATTGCAAGAACAAGGGCCTAGCGAGAGCAAAATTGCAAGAACAAGGTCCTAGCGTGTGCAAAATTGCAAGAACAAGGGCCTAGCGTGTGCAAAATTGCAAGAACAAGGGCCTAGCGTGTGCAAAATTGCAAGAACAAGGGCCTAGCGTGTGCAAAATAGCAAGAACAAGGGCCTAGCGTGTGCAAAATAGCAAGAACAAGGGCCTAGCGTGTGCAAAATAGCAAGAACAAGGGCCTAGCGTGTGCAAAATTGCAAGAACAAGGGCCTAGCGTGTGCGAAATTGCAAGAACAAGGGCCTAGCGTGTGCAAAATTGCAAGAACAAGGGCCTGGCGTGTGCAAAATTGCAAGAACAAGGGCCTAGCGTGTGCAAAATAGCAAGAACAAGGGCCTAGCGTGTGCAAAATAGCAAGAACAAGGGCCTAGCGTGTGCAAAATTGCAAGAACAAGGGCCTGGCGTGTGCAAAATTGCAAGAACAAGGGCCTAGCGTGTGCAAAATAGCAAGAACAAGGGCCTAGCGTGTGCAAAATTGCAAGAACAAAGGCCTAGCGTGTGCAAAATTGCAAGAACAAGGGCCTAGCGTGTGCAAAATTGCAAGAACAAGGGCCTAGCGTGTGCAAAATTGCAAGAACAAGGGCCTAGTGTGTGCAAAATTGCAAGAAAAAGGGCGTGGCGTGAGCAAAATTGCAAGAACAAGGGCCTAGCGTGTGCAAAATAGCAAGAACAAGGGCCTAGCATGTGCAAAATAGCAAGAACAAGGGCCTAGCATGTGCAAAATAGCAAGAACAAGGGCCTAGCGTGTGCAAAATTGCAAGAACAAGGGCCTGGCGTGTGCAAAATTGCAAGAACAAGGGCCTAGCGTGTGCAAATTGCAAGAACAAGGGCCTAGCGTGTGCAAAATTGCAAGAACAAGGGCCTGGCGTGTGCAAAATTGCAAGAACAAGGGCCTAGCGTGTGCAAAATTGCAAGAACAAGGGCCTGGCGTGTGCAAAATTGCAAGAACAAGGGCCTAGCGTGTGCAAAATTGCATGAACAAGGGCCTAGCGTGTGCAAAATTGCATGAACAAGGGCCTAGCGTGTGCAAAATTGCAAGAACAAGGGCCTGGCGTGTGCAAAATTGCAAGAACAAGGGCCTGGCGTGTGCAAAATTGCAAGAACAAGGGCCTAGCGTGTGCAAAATAGCAAGAACAAGGGCCTAGCGTGTGCAAAATTGCAAGAACAAGGGCCTAGCGTGTGCAAAATTGCAAGAACAAAGGCCTAGCGTGTGCAAAATTGCAAGAACAAGGGCCTAGCGTGTGCAAAATTGCAAGAACAAGGGCCTAGCGTGTGCAAAATTGCAAAAACAAGGGCCTGGCGTGTGCAAAATTGCAAGAACAAGGGCCTAGCGTGTGCAAAATAGCAAGAACAAGGGCCTAGCATGTGCAAAATAGCAAGAACAAGGGCCTAGCGTGTGCAAAATTGCAAGAACAAGGGCATAGCGTGTGCAAAATTGCAAGAACAAGGGCCTAGCGTGTGCAAAATTGCAAGAACAAGGGCCTAGCGTGTGCAAAATTGCAAGAACAAGGGCCTAGCGTGTGCAAAATTGCAAGAACAAGGGCCTAGCGTGTGCAAAATTGCAAGAACAAGGGCCTGGCGTGTGCAAAATTGCAAGAACAAGGGCCTAGCGTGTGCAAAACTGCAAGAACAAGGGCCTGGCGTGTGCAAAATTGCAAGAACAAGGGCCCTAGCGTGTGCAAAATTGCAAGAACAAGGGCCTGGCGTGTGCAAAATTGCAAGAACAAGGGCCTAGCGTGTGCAAAATTGCATGAACAAGGGCCTAGCGTGTGCAAAATTGCATGAACAAGGGCCTAGCGTGTGCAAAATTGCAAGAACAAGGGCCTGGCGTGTGCAAAATTGCAAGAACAAGGGCCTGGCGTGTGCAAAATTGCAAGAACAAGGGCCTAGCGTGTGCAAAATAGCAAGAACAAGGGCCTAGCGTGTGCAAAATTGCAAGAACAAGGGCCTAGCGTGTGCAAAATTGCAAGAACAAGGGCCTAGCGTGTGCAAAATTGCAAGAACAAGGGCCTAGCGTGTGCAAAATTGCAAGAACAAGGGCCTAGCGTGTGCAAAATAGCAAGAACAAGGGCCTAGCGTGTGCAAAATTGCAAGAACAAGGGCCTAGCGAGTGCAAAATTGCAAGAACAAGGTCCTAGCGTGTGCAAAATTGCAAGAACAAGGGCCTAGCGTGTGCAAAATTGCAAGAACAAGGGCCTAGCGTGTGCAAAATTGCAAGAACAAGGGCCTAGCGTGTGCAAAATAGCAAGAACAAGGGCCTAGCGTGTGCAAAATAGCAAGAACAAGGGCCTAGCGTGTGCAAAATAGCAAGAACAAGGCCATAGCGTGTGCAAAATTGCAAGAACAAGGGCCTAGCGTGTGCAAAATTGCAAGAACAAGGGCCTAGCGTGTGCAAAATTGCAAGAACAAGGGCCTGGCGTGTGCAAAATTGCAAGAACAAGGCCTAGCGTGTGCAAAATAGCAAGAACAAGGGCCTAGCGTGTGCAAAATAGCAAGAACAAGGGCTAGCGTGTGCAAAAATTGCAAGAACAAGGGCCTGGCGTGTGCAAAATTGCAAGAACAAGGCCTAGCGGTGCAAAATTGCAAGAAACAAGGGCCTAGCGTGTGCAAAATTGCAAGAACAAGGGCCTAGCGTGTGCAAAATTGCAAGAACAAGGGCCTAGCGTGTGCAAAATTGCAAGAACAAGGCCTGGCGTGTGCAAATTGCAAGAACAAGGGCCTAGCCTGTGTGCAAAATTGCAAGAACAAGGGCCCCCTGCAATTGTCTAACAAGTCCCTGCGTCGGTGCAAAATTAGCAAGAACAAGGGCCACCTAGCGTGTGCAAAATTGACAAGAACAAGGGCCTAGGCGTGTGCCAAAATTGCACGAACCAGGCCTAGCGTGTGCAAATTGCAAGAACAAGGGCCCTAGCGTGTGCGAAATAGGCCATGAACAAGGGCTAGCGTTGTGCCAAATTTTGCAAGAACACAGGGCCCTAGGCGTGTGCAAAATTGCAAGAACAAGGGCCTAGCGTGTGCAAAATTGCAAGAACAAGGCCTAGCGTGTGCAAAATTGCAAGAACAAGGGCCTAGCGTGTGCAAAATTGCAAGAACAAGGGCCTAGCGTGTGCAAAATTGCAAGAACAAGGGCCTAGCGTGTGCAAAATTGCAAGAACAAGGGCCTAGCGTGTGCAAAATTGCAAGAACAAGGGCCTAGCGTGTGCAAAATTGCAAGAACAAGGGCCTAGCGTGTGCAAAATTGCAAGAACAAGGGCCTAGCGTGTGCAAAATTGCAAGAACAAGGGCCTAGCGTGTGCAAAATTGCAAGAACAAGGGCCTAGCGTGTGCAAAATTGCAAGAACAAGGGCCTAGCGTGTGCAAAATTGCAAGAACAAGGGCCTAGCGTGTGCAAAATTGCAAGAACAAGGGCCTAGCGTGTGCAAAATTGCAAGAACAAGGGCCTAGCGTGTGCAAAATTGCAAGAACAAGGGCCTAGCGTGTGCAAAATTGCAAGAACAAGGGCCTAGCGTGTGCAAAATTGCAAGAACAAGGGCCTAGCGTGTGCAAAATAGCAAGAACAAGGGCCTAGCGTGTGCAAAATTGCAAGAACAAGGGCCTAGCGTGTGCAAAATTGCAAGAACAAGGGCCTAGCGTGTGCAAAATTGCAAGAACAAGGGCCTAGCGTGTGCAAAATTGCAAGAACAAGGGCCTAGCGTGTGCAAAATAGCAAGAACAAGGGCCTAGCGTGTGCAAAATAGCAAGAACAAGGGCCTAGCGTGTGCAAAATTGCAAGAACAAGGGCCTAGCGTGTGCAAAATTGCAAGAACAAGGGCCTAGCGTGTGCAAAATTGCAAGAACAAGGCCTAGCGTGTGCAAAATTGCAAGAACAAGGGCCTAGCGTGTGCAAAATTGCAAGAACAAGGGCCTAGCGTGTGCAAAATTGCAAGAACAAGGGCCTAGCGTGTGCAAAATTGCAAGAACAAGGGCCTAGCGTGTGCAAAATTGCAAGAACAAGGGCCTAGGCGTGTGCAAAATTGCAAGAACAAGGGCCTGGCGTGTGCAAAATTGCAAGAACAAGGGCCTAGCGTGTGCAAAATTGCAAGAACAAGGGCCTGGCGTGTGCAAAATTGCAAGAACAAGGGCCTAGCGTGTGCAAAATTGCAAGAACAAGGGCCTAGCGTGTGCAAAATTGCAAGAACAAGGGCCTAGCGTGTGCAAAATTGCAAGAACAAGGGCCTGGCGTGTGCAAAATTGCAAGAACAAGGGCCTAGCGTGTGCAAAATTGCAAGAACAAGGAGCCTAGCGTGTGCAAAATTGCAAGAACAAGGGCCTAGCGTGTGCAAAATTGCAAGAACAAGGGCCTAGCGTGTGCAAAAATTGCAAGAACAAGGGCCTAGCGTGTGCAAATTGCAAGAACAAGGGCCTAGCGTGTGCAAAATTGCAAGAACAAGGGCCTAGCGTGTGCAAAATTAGCAAGAACAAGGGCCTAGCGAGTGTCAAAATATGCAAGAACAGAAGGTCCTAGCGCGTGTGCAAAATTGCAAGACAAGGGCCTAGCGTGTGCAAAATTGCAAGAACAAGGGCCTAGCGTGTGCAAAATTGCAAGAACAAGGGCCTAGCGTGTGCAAAATTGCAAGAACAAGGGCCTAGCGTGTGCAAAATTGCAAGAACAAGGGCCTAGCGTGTGCAAAATTGCAAGAACAAGGGCCTAGCGTGTGCAAAATTGCAAGAACAAGGGCCTAGCGTGTGCAAAATAGCAAGAACAAGGGCCTAGCGTGTGCAAAATAGCAAGAACAAGGGCCTAGCGTGTGCAAAATAGCAAGAACAAGGGCCTAGCGTGTGCAAAATTGCAAGAACAAGGGCCTAGCGTGTGCAAAATTGCAAGAACAAGGGCCTAGCGTGTGCAAAATTGCAAGAACAAGGGCCTAGCGTGTGCAAAATTGCAAGAACAAGGGCCTAGCGTGTGCAAAATTGCAAGAACAAGGGCCTAGCGTGTGCAAAATTGCAAGAACAAGGGCCTAGCGTGTGCAAAATTGCAAGAACAAGGGCCTGGCGTGTGCAAAATTGCAAGAACAAGGGCCTAGCGTGTGCAAAATTGCAAGAACAAGGGCCTAGCGTGTGCAAAATTGCAAGAACAAAGGCCTAGCGTGTGCAAAATTGCAAGAACAAGGGCCTAGCGTGTGCAAAATTGCAAGAACAAGGGCCTAGCGTGTGCAAAATTGCAAGAACAAGGGCCTAGCGTGTGCAAAATTGCAAGAACAAGGGCCTAGCGTGTGCAAAATTGCAAGAACAAGGGCCTAGCGTGTGCAAAATTGCAAGAACAAGGGCCTAGCGTGTGCAAAATTGCAAGAACAAGGGCCTAGCGTGTGCAAAATTGCAAGAACAAGGGCCTAGCGTGTGCAAAATTGCAAGAACAAGGGCCTAGCGTGTGCAAAATTGCAAGAACAAGGGCCTAGCGTGTGCAAAATTGCAAGAACAAGGGCCTAGCGTGTGCAAAATTGCAAGAACAAGGGCCTAGCGTGTGCAAAATTGCAAGAACAAGGGCCTAGCGTGTGCAAAATTGCAAGAACAAGGGCCTAGCGTGTGCAAAATAGCAAGAACAAGGGCCTAGCGTGTGCAAAATTGCAAGAACAAGGGCCTAGCGTGTGCAAAATTGCAAGAACAAGGGCCTAGCGTGTGCAAAATTGCAAGAACAAGGGCCTAGCGTGTGCAAAATTGCAAGAACAAGGGCCTAGCGTGTGCAAAATTGCAAGAACAAGGGCCTAGCGTGTGCAAAATTGCAAGAACAAGGGCCTAGCGTGTGCAAAATGCAAGAACAAGGGCCTAGCGTGTGCAAAATTGCAAGAACAAGGGCCTAGCGTGTGCAAAATTGCAAGAACAAGGGCCTAGCGTGTGCAAAATTGCAAGAACAAGGCCTAGCGTGTGCAAAATTGCAAGAACAAGGGCCTAGCGTGTGCAAAATTGCAAGAACAAGGGCCTAGCGTGTGCAAAATTGCAAGAACAAGGGCCTAGCGTGTGCAAAATTGCAAGAACAAGGGCCTAGCGTGTGCAAAATTGCAAGAACAAGGGCCTAGCGTGTGCAAAATTGCAAGAACAAGGGCCTAGCGTGTGCAAAATTGCAAGAACAAGGGCCTAGCGTGTGCAAAATTGCAAGAACAAGGGCCCTGGCGTGTGCAAAATTGCAAGAACAAGGGCCTGGCGTGTGCAAATTGCAAGAACAAGGGCCCTGGCGTGTGCAAAATTGCAAGAACAAGGGCCTAGGCGTGTGCAAAATTGCAAGAACAAGGCCTAGCGTGTGCAAAATTGCAAGAACAAGGGCCTAGCGTGTGCAAAATTGCAAGAAACAAGGGCCTAGCGTGTGCAAAATTGCAAGAACAAGGCCTAGCGTGTGCAAAATTGCAAGAACAAGGGCCCTAGCGTGGGCAAAGAGTGTGCAAAATAGCAAGAACAAGGGCCTGGCGTGTGCAAAATTGCAAGAACAAGGGCCTAGCGTGTGCAAAATGCAAGAAACAAGGGCTAGCATGTGCAAAATAGCAAGAACAAGGGCCTAGCGTGTGCAAAAATTGCAAGAACAAGGGCATAGCGTGTGCAAAATTGCAAGAAACAAAGGGCCTAGCGTCGTGCAAAATTGCAAGAACAAGGGCCTAGCGTGTGCAAAAATTGCAAGAACAAGGGCCTAGCGTGTGCAAAAATTGCAAGAACAAGGCCTAGCGTGTGCAAAATTTGCAAGAACAAGGACCAAGGTGTGCAAAATTGCAAGAACCGGGCCTAGCGTGTGCAAAATTGCAAGAACAAGGGCCTAGCGTGTGCAAAATTGCAAGAACAAGGGCCTAGCGTGTGCAAAATTGCAAGAACAAGGGCCTAGCGTGTGCAAAATTGCAAGAACAAGGGCCTAGCGTGTGCAAAATTGCAAGAACAAGGGCCTAGCGTGTGCAAAATTGCAAGAACAAGGGCCTAGCGTGTGCAAAATTGCAAGAACAAGGGCCTAGCGTGTGCAAAATTGCAAGAACAAGGGCCTAGCGTGTGCAAAATTGCAAGAACAAGGGCCTAGCGTGTGCAAAATTGCAAGAACAAGGGCCTAGCGTGTGCAAAATTGCAAGAACAAGGGCCTAGCGTGTGCAAAATTGCAAGAACAAGGGCCTAGCGTGTGCAAAATTGCAAGAACAAGGGCCTAGCGTGTGCAAAATTGCAAGAACAAGGGCCTAGCGTGTGCAAAATTGCAAGAACAAGGGCCTAGCGTGTGCAAAATTGCAAGAACAAGGGCCTAGCGTGTGCAAAATTGCAAGAACAAGGGCCTAGCGTGTGCAAAATTGCAAGAACAAGGGCCTAGCGTGTGCAAAATTGCAAGAACAAGGGCCTAGCGTGTGCAAAATTGCAAGAACAAGGGCCTAGCGTGTGCAAAATTGCAAGAACAAGGGCCTAGCGTGTGCAAAATTGCAAGAACAAGGGCCTAGCGTGTGCAAAATTGCAAGAACAAGGGCCTAGCGTGTGCAAAATTGCAAGAACAAGGGCCTAGCGTGTGCAAAATTGCAAGAACAAGGCCTAGCGTGTGCAAAATTGCAAGAACAAGGGCCTAGCGTGTGCAAAATTGCAAGAACAAGGGCCCTAGCGTGTGCAAAATTGCAAAAACAAGGGCCTAGCGTGTGCAAAATGCAAGAACAAGGGCCTAGCGTGTGCAAAATTGCAAGAACAAGGGCCTAGCGTGTGCAAAATAGCAAGAACAAGGGCCTAGCGTGTGCAAAATTGCAAGAACAAGGGCCTAGCGTGTGCAAAATTGCAAGAACAAGGGCCTAGCGTGTGCAAAATTGCAAGAACAAGGGCCTAGCGTGTGCAAAATTGCAAGAACAAGGGCCTAGCGTGTGCAAAATTGCAAGAACAAGGGCCTAGCGTGTGCAAAATTGCAAGAACAAGGGCCTAGCGTGTGCAAAATTGCAAGAACAAGGGCCTAGCGTGTGCAAAATTGCAAGAACAAGGGCCTAGCGTGTGCAAAATTGCAAGAACAAGGGCCTGGCGTGTGCAAAATTGCAAGAACAAGGGCCTAGCGTGTGCAAAATTGCAAGAACAGGGCCTAGCGTGTGCAAATGCAAGAACAAGGGCCTAGCGTGTGCAAAATTGCAAGAACAAGGGGCCTAGCGTGTGCAAAATAGCAAGAACAAGGGCCTAGCGTGTGCAAAATTGCAAGAACAAGGGCCTAGCGTGTGCAAAATTGCAAGAACAAGGCCTAGCGTGTGCAAAATTGCAAGAACAAGGGCCTAGCGTGTGCAAAATTGCAAGAACAAGGGCCTAGCGTGTGCAAAATTGCAAGAACAAGGGCGCTTGGCGTGTGCAAAATTGCAAGAACAAGGGCCTAGCGTGTGCAAAATTGCAAGAAACAAGGGCCTAGCGTGTGCAAAATTGCAAGAAACAAGGGCCTAGCGTGTGCAAAATTGCAAGAACAAGGCCTAGCGTGTGCAAAATTGCAAGAACAAGGGCCTAGCGTGTGCAAATTGCAAGAACAAGGGCCTAGCGTGTGCAAAATTGCAAGAACAAGGGCCTAGCGTGTGCAAAATTGCAAGAACAAGGGCCTAGCGTGTGCAAAATTGCAAGAACAAGGGCTAGCGTGTGCAAAATTGCAAGAACAAGGGCCTAGCGTGTGCAAAATTGCAAGACACAAGGGCCTAGCGTGTGCAAAATTGCAAGAACAAAGGGCCTAGCGTGTGCAAAATTGCAAGAACAAGGGCCTGGCGTGTGCAAAATTGCAAGAACAGGGGCCTAGCGTGTGCAAAAATTGCAAGAACAAGGGCTGGCGTGTGCAAAATGCAAGAACAATGGCCGGCCTAGCGGTGCAAAATTGCAAGAACAAGGGCCTAGCGTGTGCAAAATTGCA